>JAJOZX010000273.1:1540000-1686011 GCA_023014485.1 Bathynomus jamesi | reverse complement strand
TGTCGCGGCATAAAGTGGGAAAACAGGACTGCCGATGCTGAAGGGAGGAGGCTAGTTGACTTTGCTGATGAGAACTTCCTCACTCAGTGGGTCAACGAGCCTACACGAGGCGAAAGCGTTCTAGACTTAGTATTCACGACCGAAGACAACCTCGTCACTGGCCTCACCGTTGACGAATCGTTGGGCGGGAGTGATCACGGTATTATTAGGTTCCGTGTGCGTCCCTCGGGTGAAGCGTAGTAACTCGAGAGGCAGTAAGCTCGATCTCCGGCGGGCGAACTTTTGTTAGCCTCAGGGATAGCGTAGCAGAGATGGGGTTAGAGGTTGGCGGCGATGTTGAGGGAGTGTGGAGTGCATTCCGGGATGAGTTTATGGTGCTGCAGTCTGCTGCCATACCCTCAAAACTGGTCACCCCTGCTTCAACGCAGCCTAAGTGGTTCAATCGTGGCATCGCTTCGGCTATCCGAAATAGGAAAGTAGCGTATAGGAGGGCGAAGGCCAATCGTTCCCACGAGAACACTGAAGCGTATGTCCGCCTGTGTAGGGAAGTGAAGGCGAAGGTTAGGCTAGCGAAGCGTAACGAAGAACTACGGGTGGCAAGCCTCTGCAAGAGGAACCCTAAGGAGTTCTTCAGTTATGTTAATAGTAGAAAGCCTATTAGAAGCATGATAGGTCCTTTAAAGGACGGAAGCGGCGTTCTGCGGACCTCCGACGCGGACATCGCTAAGGTGCTTAATGAGTACTTTGCGGGAGTGTTCACCGGGGAGGACACCCGCATCATCCCCGAGCCAGGCGTGAGGCACGAAGGTGCTGGCCTGGATAGTGTTCGATGTACCGCGACGGTCGTTGCCGATAGAATAGACAAACTGAGCGCGTTTAAGGCTCCTCGGCCAGACCAGTTTCTCCCCAGAGTGTTGCGGGAGGTGCGCGACCAGGTGGCTCCCCATCTGGCTACAGTCTTCAACAAATCGTTGGAGACGGGCCAGGTGCCTGGTGACTGGAGGGAAGCGAACGTGACCCCTATCTTTAAGAAAGGGGATCACGAAAGTCCAGGGAACTATCGTCCTATTAGTCTCACTTCAGTTGTAGGTAAATTATTAGAGGGGATAATAGCGGATAGGATCGTTGACCATTTGGACTCCTACAAGCTGCTTGGAGACTCCCAACATGGGTTTAGACGGCATAGGTCGTGTCTCACCAACTTGCTCGAGTTTTTCCACGTCATGTTGAGTGAGTATGATAAGAGTAGGGCGATTGATATACTTTATCTCGACTTTCAGAAAGCCTTTGATAAGGTACCTCACCGCCGGCTAATGGCGAAAGTGCGCGCGCTGGGTATCGGTGGGGAAGTAGGTAGGTGGATTGAAAACTGGCTGAAGAATAGGCGGCAGAGGGTTGTAATTAAAGGGGCTAGTTCGGGTTGGGCCTCGGTGGGGTTCCTCAGGGTTCCGTTTTGGGGCCGTTGTTGTTTATCATTTACATAAATGATATAGACGGTGGCATCGTCAGTCGGATCGCCAAATTCGCTGATGACACCAAGCTTGGGGCCAATGTTGGGACGCCGGAGGCGATCGAGCAACTGCGTGCGGACCTAGGTAGGATAGGAGAGTGGTCCGAAAAATGGCAAATGCCGTTTAACTTGGGTAAATGCAAAGTGATGCACATTGGCTACGCAATCCCAAGTCGGACTACTCGATGCTGGGGAGTAATATCGAGGCGACTGATTTGGAAAAGGACTTGGGTATGCTAATTAGCAGCGACCTTAAGTTTACGAAACAGTGCGTAGAGGTGGAAAAGAAAGCCCAGAAGCTGTTGGGTTATATCAGGAGGCAATTTCAGTTTCGGAACAAGGAGATTGTACTCTCACTGTACAATTCCCTGGTTCGGCCGCACCTGGAGTACGCTGTGCAGTTCTGGTCGCCCACCCTCAGGAAAGATCTACAGAAGCTATGGCTAACAAAGACCCTAGGATCCACTCTAAGGTTAGCCCGAGAGAAAGGAAAGAGTAGGGGGTTAAGAGAAGAGAATAAGGGGTTAAGTAAGGAGCAACACCTATCACTCGTGGGTTAACATTCATTCAGAAAAAGAGGAAAAAAGTCTCACCATCATCATCCGCCGGCCACTGCCGACAAGCAGTGGTGGGCACGCGCAACGATTTTTGTAGCGCCGCAGCCGCAACCGCAACTCTGCTGAAATAGTTGCGCCGCACGCGCAAGCGCAACCCTTTTCAAAAAGTTGCGGCGCAACTGCCCACCTTTGCCGACAAGTCATAAAAATAGTCGGAGAAAATAGGAGAGGGGTGAAAGATGAAAAGAAGTAAAATAAGAACGCTTACAAACCATGCAAACACAGTCTTAACTCACTGTCATACCATGCAAACTACAAACATGCAAGTAAAGAGAGTTACAGACATGCAAAGTAAGGAGATAAGAAAGAAAAAAAAAAAAAAAAAGTAGGTACAGTTAAACAAAAAGTGGATATTGAGAGGCTGGAGCGAGTGCAGGCGAGGGCCACAAAGTTAATCCCTTCCGTTAGGCATATGGGCTACAATCGACGGTTACGCGCCCTGAACTTGTTTTCGCTGGAAACTCGGAGGCTGCGCGGTCAACTGATCGAGGTTTTCAAGCTCTTACGCGGGTTCAACGATGTCGATTTTAGAAGCATGTTTAGTTTAAATAATAACCAACTCGCAACAATGGTTGGAAGTTGGATTTGAAACGGTTTAGGACTAGTGCGTGTGGGAATTACTTTACGTATAAGATCTGACACGTGGAACAGGTTACCTTCAGAAGTTGTGAAGAGTTCCCCTGTGGATCAGTTCAAGAAAAGGTTAGACCAAATCTTGCACACTATTTGAGGGTGTAGAAAATTTTCCGTGACACCCGTTGCCATTGGTACCTCCTCGGTATGGGCCGCAAGGCCTTTTCAGGTACTGCTTTTCCTTGTAACTCCTTGTAATCTCTCTCTCTCTCTCTCTCTCTCTCTCTCTCTCTCTCTCTCTCTCTCTCTCTCTCCGCCAAAAGTGTATGGAATGACTGAAATGCTGATGATAAGTGTTGCCCCGAAAAGATTCAGCCGTATGGAACGGCCGGACAACTTCTGAGCAACATTGATGCCAAAGTTATAAACCTCGAGAATGGTGAAACCTTGGCATCAAACGAAACTGGAGAGATTTGCATGAAGACTCCTTCGGTAATAATTTTTATTTCTTTTTCCCTATTTAAAAATCATGTCCTGTCTTTTATAGTGATTAAATATTATGTTTATAATGTGGCACTTCGAAATTTGAAGATATATTTATTTCTGTACTGGTATTTGTTCTTTATGTCAAATATATTTATTTTGGGTTTAATTGCAAGGCCGATGTATAGTGCATATATGACATTGCGGAATACCTGAATATTTTAATTGGAAATGGATAATCTGTTTATATAGTTTAGACTTTAAATGAAAATAACTTAATCTATTCTAATTTACAGTATATATAACATGAATTATACAAGATTGAACGTTTTGATCTTATTCATATTAAAATTTTAGGTATCAAACTTATGTAAGTCAACTTTGTTCCTCTGCATCCTTTCATAAACAGCCCCCTAATTGATTTCTAAAATCGGTTGCAGATAGCGCGTGGATATTTGAATAATCCAAACGCCACCAAAGATATTTTGAGGGATGGCTAGATTCACACCGGTGACATCGGTTACTACGATACTGACGGATTCTTCTTCATTAGTGACCGGACGAAGGACCTCATCAAAGTACAAGGAATGCAGGTACAGTACTTCACTACGAAAAATAATAATTCGGACTAAAACAGTAAATACAAGCGTCCCGTACCAGATTTGAATCCGTACGTTTATCACGACAAACATCATTACCGTTTACTGAATAAAATTATAATGAAGTGAAAACTGTGAAAGGACGCAAGGTACCTCAGTGGTTACGGTGGCGGACTCTAAGTGGTGAAGCTCTAGTTCGCTTCCGCCTATTGGGTTGTGTTGAGTTGGGCTAACCTCTTGCCCTGTTAATGCTCGGATTAAAGGTGACCTTTGGGACACGCTCATCATGAGGTCATGGAAAAAATAAGCTTCCTGGTTTTCCCTTTTGAAGGCTGTAAAAGACTGATTTGAAAATCCAACAGTATAAATGGTTTCTGACTGAATTTGGTGGCTCAGTTTTTATCATGTTTAATGTGATTTAATGAATAGCTGTGGTCACATGATTCGCTAAAATTTAGTGTTTGAATTTATAATTGCCAGGGCCGGATTAAGCATTGTTAGGGCCGGGGGCAATGAATATTTTCGGGCCGGTGTCACTAGAAAAACAATTCTTTACCTGATACATCATACATGAGTGATGTGATCAGCTGACTGGGATCGATCAACAGAAAACGAAACAAAAACAAAGATGTGATTACAAAATGTATACTTTGTTCACATAAATGGGATACTAAACTAGGTTTTGTAGAAGCGGAATCTAGAATTTTTTTTTCTTCCTCACGGTCGACCAATTATTTCAGCGATAGATTACAGCGTTTACATAGTTTCTTGGAGTCGGTCAGCGTCTGGGGCCGGGGGCAAATGCCCCCTTTGCCCCCATTATAATCCGCTACTGATAATTGCGTCTACTCCATGAGAAGATACTTTTCCGTGCGTGGTGAGGGAGATTTTGTATACCGATGGTATTTTTATGCCGTGCTGAATAGGACTACCCATGACTTAAGGGACCGGAGTAAGTGCTGCCCCTGTAATTTGACTTGGGTAGTTGGGGCCGAGAATAGCCTCTTCCAGCCTCCCAGGTGTTCGCCCTATACTTTCCGTTTTTCCCCATCCAAGAGCTGTCTATCTTGGTGGGCAACACGATTCTTTGGTGGTAGTTCAGTGTGTCCTCGCTCAATCAGTAAGGCTAGTCACCTCATGGTTAGCGTGAAGTGGGCATTAATACGGTTGGTGTCCCTTTCAATCCTGGAACTGCTATCAGACGTTCTTATGGTTACCTATACACTTCTTCGTTACCCCTTCGATCGTCTTGACGGAAGACCTCTCCTTATTGGGTTACGTGGTGGGGGAACAGGAAAGTGAAGTTTTTTACCTTGCTTATGGCAACTTCCTCTTCTCTTCCCGTTTTAACCTCCCATTCTCGGGGATTAAAACTCGGCTCTTGTGCCCGTAAATACGCTTATTTTCCATTTAATCATCATTCTGCCTCCTGTCACTGAAATCGACGATGGCGGATCCCTCACTCAAGGTCTTTGCGAAACGCTTGCCCAGCGTGTTTAAAACTGTCTTTTTTTCAACAGCTTCTGGTAATCTGTTCGGTGGATGGCTCGTACGTCACCGAACGGAACATTTTCTTTTATAACCATTGTGCTATTTTGGGCTACGTCGTAGCCATTGTCGCAATATTGCGTCCCATCAGTTATCGAAATTAAGCGACATTGAGTCTGGAGAGTAGTTCGATGAGGGACCTTTCTCTGCGTCCAATTGATGTAGTCCGTGGTTCAGATCCTGCGTAAAGCTGTACAGAGGGTTAACAAAAGTAAACAGACACCGCTGACATTGCGCAATATTTGTTAAAGAAGTAAGCAAACCAAGCGAAGACAAGGTATTATGGTAAGGTGAAAGAAAGCAACGAAGCATTGATGCCACGTGGCGAAGGTTCGTGGGAATCACCAAAGGACGAATTGTTGGCCGGTTTGTTTAGTGAAAAAGATATGCCACATCGGCTTCGTATTCCACTGTCAACCATTAACAGAGTGATTGTGAACAGGGGCGGATTAACGCAAGGGCCAGGTGGGTCATGGTCCAGGGCCCCGCGCTTCAAACGATGAAATTAAAAACCTATTAATTTCTTGATAAATAAGCTGATAAAATAGCGAAGCTAATAGTTGAGAAAAATTTCTCGATGTACTCCACACCGAATTACGCCGTCGAAAAGAATCGTACAACAGCCTACATGAAAGGTTTAGCGTGTTATTCGCATTTCAAAAGATGCCAGATTCTTGGATTCGCTAAAAAACATAATTTTTTTTAACATTATTTAAAGTTAGAACTTCCAATGCAAATTGCAAAACCAACAATATTAAAGTTAGAATAGTAACTGCTCCTAATTTTAGGTGATTTTTTTACAAACTTTTCCTTCTCCTTAAAAATAAAATTCACAATTTATTTATATTAAACAAAAAAGTGCATGTAGGTAGGATTAGTAGGTACTAGGTTTAGTTACTAAAGTTTAGTTACCCGTCATGTGCTCCTACTCCAAAGATATCAATACAATTAAATGCTGTATATGTATATATACAGTATATCGCGATAATCGTTATCCATTCTCTGACGATTATTGTGGGTCATTTTTCGTGGTATCAGGCAGCTCTAGTTTAAAATGATCCCACATTTTCCATTAGAAGGCCTAATCAACTAAATGGGATTTGACTTACGTTCCTTGAATCCAGAATACCCGTGTGAATTTCATTTGTCTCTTGAAGGTTTCGCCGTCGGAAATCAAAAAAGAGCTACAAACACACCCTTCGGTAGAGGAGTGCAGCGTCATTGGAGTTCCAGATGAGAGGAGGGACGAGGTCCCAAAAGCTTTCGTTGTCTTTAAAAGGGAAGCTTCAGAATCGGAACTGCAAAAGTTTTTGGGAAATAAACTCTCGAAGCACAAACAACTCCGAGGAGGGATAACATTCATAGAATCCCTCCCAAAATCCGACACGGGAAAGGTCCTCAGAAAAGTCTTGAGAACGATGGCTTAATTAAAGAGATATTTTGATCGCAGTTTTAATTTATATTAAATTTGTTACTTGGTAATTTTCTTAATGTTTTTCAGTTTCTTTATTACTGTGTGTCGAGAGACTTAAAGTGAATGGTTGAGTATTATCGAACGTTTGAGTTTGGAATTAAACTCTTATTTTCTAAAATGCAGTCAGCTCTTGCCTAATAATGACAAAAATATAATTTAGTTAGTTACAGAGTTCCAAGCTAACAAAGACCCTAAGATCCACTCTAGGCTAGCCCAGGAGAGAAGTAACCGAAAAAGAAAAGTAAATGAAAATAAATATTGCAAACCGATACTATGCTTTTTTTATGTAGGAAGGAAAGGGCCAAGGGCGAGCACCAGCACACTTAGACACGTAAACTTTCACACAGGAATAGTAGCAGCAGCAAAGTATAGAAGAGACAAGGCAAAGCTCTCCTACCTCTGCCAGCCACTGCTGACAGAAAATTGTTGTGAAAGAAGATTTATAGAAACGTATAGGGTGTGTATAAAGTAACGCGAGTGAAGAGTGTAATTTTCTCCTCAGAAGAGGATGGTCGTTTTTCATCGTGAACAGAACCAGATGACCTGAATTTATCGATTAGACTAAAATTATTTGAGGTATATTTTTTTATGAACCGTAGAAGGTATGCTGTATGGATATTAATGAGTTACGAGATAATTAATTTTACCTTTGTTTTGCGCATTTTAACAGTTAATATACTATATTGCACCATTATATATTATTATTTCCTGTGTTGGATGAAGTATCTTTGTGAATATATGATAATAAAAATTATGTAATTTTGTTTATGAATTTCATGATTTTGTAGAGTATGAGGGGGCCCCAAATATTACCCGGGCCTAGTCCCACTAAACCTCTATCCGGTCCTGCATTGTTGAGTAGCGTAACATAACTTAACAAATGTACAAGCGAGCAGTAAGAGACCGAGACGCACTAGTAAACAGTTCGAGAGCTTAATACAGACTGAAATAATTTTCTATTTATACAGGAAGGAAGGGCCAAGAGCGAATGCCCGCAAAAGTGCGCACCCCCCCCCCCCCCCCGCCATAGAAGAAGAAGAGAGCCAAAATGAAGGTCCAGTGTTTTCGAGATGCCTAGACACTGCGTTTGAAAGATTGGAGGTCATAGAGAGGGAAAGATAGATTGAGGAAGATTGTTCCAGAGTTGACCAGTTGAGTAGATGTAAGATTGAAAATACCGATTAACCCTTAGGTTAGAGAGTTGGACTGAAAAGGAATGATAAAGTATCGAAAGTCTAGTGCTGCGTGCTCTCCTTAAAGAGGGAGGTACGCAGTTAGAGAGTTCAGAAGAGCAGTGTCCGTTATAATAGTGATAGTAAAGAAAGAGTGAGGCAACATTGCAGCGAAGAAAGAGGGACTGAAGACAGTCAGTAGAGGCGGGGAATTGATGAGACGAAAACCCTTTGATTCCACCCGGTCAAGTTGGGCTGTGTGGGTTGTAGGGCTGGGCATCCGGGATCCCGAGTTATTATTTCACCCCATACTCGAGCGAAAACGGTTTTCAAAGTTTAAAAAATAGGGTGAACGAAAACTTCAATTGTGAAAAGCCTTCGCATGAAATAAATATACATCATCATAAAACTGTTTAAAAGTCTCCCCTGAAAATAGAATATCGAGAAATCCCAAGATCGATGACGGTTTTTCCGGGAAATGAGCTGTCTACTTTACTTCCGGGATCCCGGATGCCCAGTTATAGTGGGTTGAGTCACCTGATACATGAGAAGTATACTCCATACATAGGCGAACAAGACCCCTGTACAGAGACAGCAACCAAGTGGTGATGAAGAAACTGTGGAGGCGGTACAGCACACCTAACCTCTAAGAAGCTGTTTTCGAAAGAGTATATGTGATCTTTCCAGGAAAGATCACGAGAAAAGGAAACGCCAAGAATATTAAGAGAAGAGGAAGGATTGAGTTTTGTTGAAGGTAAGGGGATAGTTGTGTGGAAGATTGTGGCGAGTAGACAGATGGAGGAACCGAGTTTTTGAGGCATTGAAAGCCACAAGGTTTTCTCTGCCCCAATCAGATATAGCAGAAATATCAGACGTCGGGTGTTCCATAGCCGTCCTATGCGAATCATGGAGTGGCTGTTGAGAGGGACGGTTTGTGAAGCGGGTGGAGAAGTGAAGAGTGGAATCATCGGCAAAGGGGTGAATAGGACAGGAAGTGCGAATTAAAAGATCATTAATAAATTAAAGGAAAAGAGAGTGACAAGACAGAACCCTGAGGAACACCAATGTTGATAGCTTTAGGAGAAGAACAGTGGCCATCTACAACCGCAGTTATATATTGGTCAGAAAGAATATTAGAGATGAAGGTACATATAGAAGGAGAGAAACCGAAGGAGGGCAGTTTGGAAATTAAAGATTTGTGCCAGACTCTATCAAAAGCTTTCGATATGTCTAGCGTAATAGCAAAAGTTTCACCGAAATCCCGAAAGGAGGATGACCAAGAGTCAGAGAGATATGCAAGATCGCCAGTAGAGCGTCCCTTGCGGAACCCATACTGACGATCTGAAAGAAGATTGTGAGAAGAAAGGTGTTTAAGAATCTTCCTATTGAGGATAGATTCAAAAACTTTAGAAAGGCAAGAAATCAAAGCAACTGGTCGATAGTTGGAGGGTTGAGAGTGGTCACCCTTCTTTAGGCCAGGCTGAATGAAAGCGAACTTCCAGCAGGAAGGAAAAATACCAGATGAAAAAAAAAGATAAGAGTGTTTGCCTAGTCAGGGTGTTAGTACTGAAGTACAGTTCTTACGAACAACAGGAGGAACACCATCAGGACCATACGCCTTCCTAGAGTTGAGCCCAGATGGGGCAGAAAGAACATCTTTGGAAAAGATTCTAATTTCAGACATAATAAAGTGAGACGGGAGAGGAGATGGGGGAACAGCACCAGAATCAATCATCCATATTCGAGTTGGAAGCGAAAGTTTGAGTGAAGAATTCAGCTTTGTCAGGGGAATAAACAGCAACTGAGCCGTCGTAATGGAAAAGAGGGAAAGAGGAAGTAAAGTTGTTGAAGAGGTTCTTAGCCAGATGTCAGAAAGAGCGAGAAGAATTAAAATTGGATAGATTTTCACATTTTTGTCGGATGAAGGAATTTTTGGAGAGTTGAAAAACAGATTTTGCACGATTCCGGACAGAAATATAAGGTGAATGAGAGTCAGGAGTTGGAGGGCGACGGTACCTTCTGAAAGCCTCCTCTCTGTTGCAGATAGCATTAGAACAAGTAAAGTTAAACCAAGGTTTTTTTTGCATTAGTAGTAGGAATAGAATATGGAATGTACGCCTCCATGCCCCTCCATGCCCGAGAGAATCACATCCGTGATACACACAGCACACTCAGAAGAGCCCCGGCCACGGAAGCAGTAATAATTCCATGGGAAATCACAAGTACTGCCTTAGGGCCTCCCAATCAGCGGCGCCAAAGTGCCAAAGGCGCCTCCTCTTGGAAGGATCCAAAGGCCGGATTGGAGCGATGGAGCGATAGGACAAGGAACAGATATAAGATTGTGGTCGGAGGAGCCCAACGGAGAAAAAAGTTTGACAGAGTAAGAAGATGAGAGGTAAGAAATAAATCCAGAATGTTGGGCCTATCTCCAAGGCGATTGGGGATACGAGTAGGGTACTGTACAATCTGCTCCAAGCTGTAAGCTAGTTCACCAGGGATGTCGGTGAAAGGAAAGCCAAAGGTGGTGGTGAACGTTGAAATCTCCTAAAATGGAGATTTCAGCAAAGGGAGAGCGGGATAAAATGTATTCCACTTTGGAAGTGAGGTAGTGAAAGAATTTTGGGTAGTCCGTAGAATTAGGGGAAAGGTAAATAGCACAGATGTATTTAGTTTGAGATTGGTATGTAAGCCGTAGCCAGAGGGTATAGAATTCGGAAGATTCGAGTTCGGGAATACGAGAACAAGTTAGGTCATTGCGTACATATACGCAACATCCACCTTTGGAGTGAAATTGAGTATAGAGAAAGTAAGCGGGTACAAAAAGGGGTTGCTGTCAGTGGCCCCAGACACCCAGTTTCAGTGAGGAAAAGATGAGGAGGTTTAGAGGAGGAGAGGTGGTGTTCAACAGACTGAAAATTTGAGAAAAGTCCACGAATGTTGCAGAAGTTTATGAAACGTGAATCAGGCAGAGGCCCAGAGCATCTCGAATGGGCGGTAGCAGATCCAGCCCCGCAGGCCGAGTCTGCGTCCCCGGTATCGGCAGTGGGGGAGCCAGAAGTGGGAACATTTATGGTCTCCTCCCCAGGGGACTTTGAGGATCTTGAAGTTGATGCCATTTTTTTTTTGAAGTTTGAAAAGATTATGTAGTGTGTAAGTTGCATGTATATGTAGTGAGGAATAGGGAGAGAAGTGTGTGTTTGAGAGCATGCTGGACTGCTCACAGGGTAGATGAGACACGGAAAAAAAATCGGCTAAGGAGGACAGTGACAGGAGAAACAGGAGTTCCAGCACTCCCTATCTTCTGTCTAATGTTCTCCCAGAGTACTTTCCTGGTCGATTGGTGTCTATAATCTTCTCCTCCTGAATTGTTGTTTAAAAGTTAAAAAACAAGTTGAAATTAGTTTAAACCAGTTCAAATCGGATTTGTCTCTTCATTTGCATTACTTTATGTACACTTTGTAGTAAAAATATTATGAAAAGAATAGCCCGAGTTCATTCACACTATGCATACACTTATCTCACGTACTCAGTTGCGCATTGGAGGATAGGAAAAATAAAAGATGGCTTGAAACACTAAACTACAATAATGCCTTTTTTTAAAGATTCTTTTTATTTATTCATTATATACAAAAAGGCATCATTTCTCCGGAAAGATATGCTTTTAAAAATTAATTAATTAATTAGTGTCATTTTTCGCTCTGGAATTAGATAAGGGAGCACTGATCTAGACGCACTCCAGCCAGTCAGCACATTCCAATTTAAGAATTCCCACGAAAATGTATATTATGTATGTGATTTCCCCTTTTCTTCAAGAAAAGTGATCATAACGTAAATTATATTGTCCTTCGCATAATAATTACTTAGATAAGGAAGCACTGATCCAGAGAGGCATCTCCAACTGGCCAGCAATGCCCAGCATCCCCCAATTTAAATCTTTAAAGTTAAAAAGTGGCATTTTCATATGATACATCCGTTACCAAAATATATTTGACCCTCAGATCTTGTAATATTATTTTGCAGGTTTATGATGACTTTATTAGAATGTCTTACCTAAGTAAAATCATTTGTTTATATTCAATTCGATTAAACTGATGAATCTGATGATGTCTGAATTAAACTGATGAGATGAGATACTTTATTATATCAAGGTAAGGATATTTTCTTTGATGTAATTAATCCTAATCTGTAGTATAAACAATTCATATAAATGCCCTATGTTTACTCCATATTATTATTATTATTATAACTTGCGTCATTGATTATATACAGGGCGTCCCAAAAAAATGTATACACACTTTAAATAATTATAAAGGCAGTGTTTATTAAAATACATTTCATTTTCAAAATGTAATAGAATCTACAGACATTATTTAATTGTTTTGTCAACGCCTGTTTTCAAACTGACGTCCGTTCTGGTCCAGGCACTGCTGATAACGCGAAGCAATGGAATCGCAAACATCACGAAACATTTCGTTTGGTATTTGTGTGCATTCTCGTTCAATGGCTGCTCTCAATTCAGCGACTGTTGCAGGTTTTATAGCGTAGACTTTGTCTTTTAAGTATCCCCATAAAAAAAAGTCTAGTGGTGTGAGGTCTGGTGAACGCGGAGGGTATTCTACGAAACCCCTTCGTCCAATCCACATCCACATCGTGCCAAGTACCACTCGCAATACTCCACTCTTCGGTCCGGATCATCTTCATTAATAGCATGGACTAATCTTGGAATGTAACTTTTCCATTGACAGCGCTTCAAAATGCGTTGGACAGACGATTCTGAAATTCCTACCTCACGACTCGCTTGCCGCACAGATTTTCTTGGACTTTGGTGATACGTTTCCAGTACTCTTTCTTGCTTTGTGGGGCTTGTCGATGTCCGTGGTCTTCCGGAACGCTTCTTGTGGACATTCTGAACAGTTCCATCGGCTTCAAACTTATCTCTAATTCGAGTGATGGTAAGTCGCGTTGGTGGATCTGTTTGAAACTCCCTCCTAAACTGTCTTTGCACTTCAACTGCGTTTTCACACTTCCAGTAGCATTTTAGAATGAATTTCCTTTGTTCAAAGCTTAGTCTGACTGCCATTATTAATTCTAATGGGTTTAACTTGGAAAGAAAGAAACATCAATTGAGCTAT
The DNA here is from genome assembly GCA_023014485.1 of Bathynomus jamesi. Taxonomy (NCBI): domain Eukaryota; kingdom Metazoa; phylum Arthropoda; class Malacostraca; order Isopoda; family Cirolanidae; genus Bathynomus; species Bathynomus jamesi. The sequence continues at coordinate 1,672,903 of JAJOZX010000273.1, read as the reverse complement.
CAGCTGTTAAAGTGTGTATACATTTTTTTGGGACGCCCTGTATATATTTTGTGTACCATAACTACCTTATTGTTATTTATATTAACAGGAATGTTGTTCAATTAAGTTGATCAAAGCCTAAGAAAAGGAGAGCGTTTCATTTCAATTTAATCAACTTAATTTCAAGATCAGAGGATATGGACAAGTTTCTGAAGCCTGAAGGATTTGATGCCGAGCCCTCATCCTCAAGTTCCTCTCGTCTCTGGAGTCACTGGTTCAAGACATTTCAGAACTTTCTGGCCGCGTTACCTTCTGATCTTCAGATTCAAAAGCTAAGTTTGCTTGTAAACCATGTATCTCCTTTAGTCTATGAGTACATAGTTGATTGTACTACCTATGAAGATGCTATAAAGTTGCTCAATGAACTTTATATAAAACCGAAAAATGAAACGTTTGCTCGTCACCTATTAGCCACCCGTTGTCAGGAGATGGGAGAGAGTTTGGACCATTACATGAATACATTAAAGCATCTGAGTAAAGACTGTAACTTTCAATCGGTCTCTGCAGATCAATACAGAGATGAATATACAGTGATGGGCATCGATACATGAAAATCGCTAAAGCGATACCGATACATCGATACATGAAGAACGTCTTAGGCGATACCGATACGCCGATACTTTCTAGATGTCTTTACCGATACATGTATCGCCGGTACATTTTTATAATTATTCATTTAATATGTAGGTATTAGACATTATTGTTTATACTAGTAATTTGTACGCACTGTAAGTAAAATCAACGACATTTTAATGGGTTTTATAGATGTAAATAAAAACAATTGCTTTATTTAATGAAAGTATGTTTTAATTTTGTAGGATACATGAATGACTGAAAATATTACACTAACAATTAAAAGTAATTACTATTACCCTTCAAAATACCAGCTGGCTAAACATCTGGTCAGACAGTCTATTCCTTTTTGGAGCGTGAATGTGACCAGCCAAACTAAACAACCATTCTACAGGAGCAGAGGATGGTAGTGGTGTGTTATACTTCAGGAAGACCCGTAGAATTCCTGGGTACTGCCTCAGAGATTGGAGAGAATGACTTCCGTCACCCAGATACTGTAAAACTTCCATCTCAGTGGAATCTTGGGTTGCAGAGACATTAGTGGAAGCAGACTCATAACAGAAGAAATCATCTGCACTTCCGTCAGATGCAGCATCACTTAGTTGTTGCTGGGGGGGGGGGGGGGGGTCTGCTCGCTGAGGCTCTTAATAGCATTAACCAACATTTCTTGAACCCTCTTTTTGACAATGTTAGTATTAAATTTGCCTTTTATTGTCATCCACTTTAACTTGAACAGAGGATTTGAAGACGATGCCAGTATTGCTGCTTTACACTCATGCGACGCATCAAGGCACAGAAACTTTTCAAACCGCTTAGTGAACCCTACTGTGACTGCATTGAGAAGTGGCTGACAATGACGCAATGCCTCCGCAATGAGCGTTTCTATATTATATGCGTTTCTATATTATGAGCGTTTCTATATTATGGTTAATTAATCTCAATAACACAAGTACAAACGTGTTTAAACGTTGCGCCGTACTGTGTGACGTGACCAGTAGAGTAGTACTGTCATTAAATAAATATTTAATAATATTATTATTTATGTATATTCATAAATATAACTCAGTAGTGTCATATTATAACATCTATTTAAATATTTAAAAATTCTTATTAATGTATCGAAGTATCGATTTTTTCGATACATTTAAGAAAATTGACCTTAGCGATACCGATAAATCGATACTTTTGTCAAGTAGCTAAAGCGATACCGATACCGATACAAAAGTATCGATCGATACGTATCGGCGATACATGTATCTAGATACTGCCCATCACTGTGAATATATGAGAGATGCTTTTATAAACGGTTTGAATACTCCTTTCATTAGGCAACGATTGCTTGAAAACAAATATCTCGGTTTACAGATCGCTTTTTATCAAGCTCGCAGCCTTGAGTTGGCTCAGATTCAGTCTGATTATATACGTTCTAATGCTCCTTTACATTCAGTTAGTTGTGAAACTGAAACAATTACAATAGAAAAACATGAGGCTAAACAAGGTGCTAATGAAACTCTCTGCGAGGAGTCTTCTACTGCTGCAGCAAGGTCTCGTAAATGTTTCTTTTGTGGGAGTAATGTGCATCCGCGAGCTAAATGTCCTGCAAGAGATAGTTTGTCATAAATGTGGTATTAAAGGCCATTTTGCCAGAGTTTGTTGCTCTAATTCAAAAGCTTCTGCTTCTGTTAATACTTTAGCTTCTTTATCAGGCTCTATTTCTCATTCTTTGAAAGAGGCAATTCTTACTATTTTAGCTAATGGTTTGTCTTTGAAGGCCCTAGTGGCTACAGGTAGTACCGAAAATTTTATCGATATAAATATTGTAAAAGAAAACAAATGAAGGTATATCCTTGTAAAAGTCAAGTGTCAATGGCTAATACTTCTCGTGTAACTAAAGTTGATGGGTTTTGTTGTGTAGATTTGACATTCAAGGATCGTACCTATAAAAATGTTAAGTTAAGTTATCACTTCTGCCTAATTTATGTACTAATGTTATTCTTGGCCATGATTTTTTGTCTAGACATGAATCAGTTGAGATACCTTTTCGGGGAAGAGAACCTTCTTTAACCGTGTGTAACCTTGCAGCAGCCGAGGTGGAACCTCCGTCTTTATTTAATAATTTAAGTCCTGAATGCAAACCCATTGCTATTAAGTCACGCCGATATTGTCGGGCAGATAAGAGTTTTATTTCGTTCGAAGTAGATCGCCTTCTTAAGAAAGGCATTATCGAACCCAGTCGAAGTCCTTGGCGGGCACAAGTTTTAGTGGTAGCCAATGAATCTCAAAAAACGCCTAGCTATCGATTATTCTCAAACAGTAAATAGATACACGCAGTTGGACGCTTATCCTCTACCTAATATAAATGAAATGGTGGGCGAAATTGCACAATATAGTATCTTTAGTACAATAGATCTTAAGCGCGCATATCATTTGATCCCTATCAAGGGGGAGGATAGGCCATACACTGCTTTCGAAGCCTGTGGCCAGCTGTTTCATTTCAGTAGAATCCCGTTTGGTGTAACAAACGGCGTAGCCTGTTTTCAGAGAGTAATCGATGACCTTATTCGTAAAGAGGGTTTAAAGCAGTGATGCACAAACCCTGGCCTGCGGGCCAAATGTGTCCCCCACGGGTCTTTTCAATTCAATGAAAAAGTTAGAATATTAAAGTGACCCAATTTATGACTTAGATGGAAAGTAAGTAGGCTAATACATTTATTTTCTTCGCTTGGCCCTCACATCAAAAAAGTTTGTGCACCACTGGTTTAAAGGATACTTTAATTTATGTGGATGATATCACTATATGTGGACACGATCAGAAGGAGCATGATGATAATTTGACAAAAATTTTAAATGTTGTAAAAAAGTATGATCTTCATATTAACGAAAATAAGAGTTCTACATCTAAGTCATCTATAGATTTACTAGGTTATACAGGGTGTCCCATAAGTCCGGCATCATAGGAAAAATAATAAAAAAAGGCAAAACAAAAGCTTTTATTTACAGAACGTGCTCAATATGTCCACCATTGTTTTCAATACACAAATTCAGACGTGATACCCAGTCAGCAAGCACAAGGTGAATGATGTCAGGAGTAATGGTGTTACATGCCCCAATAATGCGCTGCCGCAAATGTTCAACACTCCTAATTTTCTCTGCGTATACCAGCGCTTTCAAGTGGCCCCAGAGATAAAAATCTAGTGGCGTGAGATCCGGGCTTCTAGCTGGCCATTCCACAGGCCCTCGATGTTCTATCCAATGACCAGGGAATTGTTGGTACAGGTATTCCCCTACTTGGGTGCTGTAATGTGCAGGAGTGCAGTCTTTCTGGAACCATGTTGGGAAATTTCCTTCTTCGTTCAAGACACTGGGAAATGCTTCTTCCTTGAGCATACTTAGGTAGGTGCCTCCAGTGACATGTTCATCGAAAAAAGGGGCCTATGATGCGATCCTTCCAAATGCCACACCATACCATCACCCGAGATACACCTTGTTCCTTTGAAGAGGTATACCAGTGAGGGTTGTTTTGAGACCAGTAGCGGGTGTTCTGTCGATTTACCTCACCATTTCCATAAAAAACAGCCTCGTCACTGAACAGAATGGTGGACGGGAAATTGGCATCCCGAGCATATTGTCCCGTAGCCCATTCACAAAATTCCATCCGCCGGTCTGGATCATCTTCGCTTAATTTCTGTAGGATGTGAAGTTTATATAGATGCCATTTGTGAGCCTGAAGAATGCGATGGATGCTACTTTTCGACACTCCTGTCTCGGCGGACAATCGCCGAAGAGACTTATTGGGACTTCTGTTAAAATGAGCCAGGATAGCAGTCGCTGTATCATCGTCAGTGGACCTCCTTGAAGGTCCACTGCGTGGTTTATCTTCTATGGATCCTGTTTCCTTAAACTTTGCAACAAGTCTGCTAACACAACTCTGTGTTATTGGCTCGCGGTCTGGATGCAGTCTGTTAAATTCAGCAGCGGCCTCTCTCTGACTCCGATTTCCTATGAGTAGAATTATCTGGATTCGTTCTTCCTTTCTCAGACATTATGACCTGTAGAAAGAGAAAACTATGAATTATGGTTTGTAGAAATATAAAAATGTGAATTTCTCCTATGATGCCGGACTTATGGGACACCCTGTAGAATAAGTAATGGTTCTTTAAAGCCTGATCCTGAGAGGTTAGAACCACTGCTCGAAATGCCTCCTCCTAATAATGCTAAAGACATGCGCCGAGTAATGGGTATGTTTGCCCACTATTCTAAATGGATCGGAAAATTTTCCGAGAAAGTACAACCTTTGGTTAAAAATAAAACATAGCCTCCCCCTCTTAACGTAATTAATGCTTTCGAAAATCTTAAGTGATATTGCTAATTCTTCTGTTGTTGCCATTGATGATAATATTCGTCTTGTAGTAGAGAGTGATGCGTCTGATTACGCATTAGCTGCTCAACTTTGTCAAGCTGGACGTCCAATCGCCTTTTTCTCCCGTACTCTGTCGCCCTCTGAAAGGAATTATTCCTCTATAGAAAAAGAAGCATACGCCATTGTTGAGTCTATCTGAAAATGGCGGCATTATCTGCTTGGTAAACACTAAACTAGTAACGGATCAAAGGTCAGTAGCGTTTATGTTTGACACTAAACATAAAGGAAAAGATAAGAACGAGAAAATCATGAGATGGAGACTTGAATTATCAAGTTTCAGTTATGACACTGTATATCGACCCGGAAGAGAAAATATAGCTCCAGATACGCTTTCTCGCGCATTTATAGCATCTATTAACAAATATCATTTAGAAGAGTTACACATTGCCTTGTGCCATCCCGGAGTAACTAGAATGTGGCACTTTGTTAGAAGCCGGAACCTCCCATATTCAATTGAAGATGTAAAAAACGTTATTTCAAAATGCACTGTAAGCGTCCAGTGTAAACCGAAGTATTTAAATAGTAATCAAGGTCAGTTAATAAAAGCTACACAACCTTTCGAAAGATTAAATATTGACTTTAAAGGTCCTTTGCCTTCCATTTCCCGTAATCGTTATCTGCTAACGATAGTAGACGAATTTTCGAGGTTTCCTTTCGCGTTTTCATGTGCGGACACCTCTGCTGAAACTAGTCGATTGTCTTAGTCAACTTTTTGCTATCTTTGGTGCACCCGCGTATGTGCATTCCGATAGAGGTTCCTCCTTTATGTCGAATACACTTAAACAGTTTTTGAACTCGCGTAGAGTGGCCACTAGTAGAACGATCCCATATAATCCCCAGGGAAATGGTTTAGTTGAGAGATATAACGGAATTATATGGAAAGGAGTAAATTTAGCTTTGGCTTCAAGAAAACTCGCTGTTGGGAAACGGTTTTGCCCAACGTATTACACAGCATACGATCTCTTTTATGTACTTTACAAACTGCACCCCTCATGAGAGATTATTTAATTATCAGCGTCGATCTACAAATGGCCATTCCATACCTACGTGGCTTACCACCCCGGGTAAAGTATTATTGAAAAATTATACGTCAGTCTAAATATGAGCCTCCAGTTGAAGAAGTAGAACTCATTGAGGCTAATCCCGAATGCTCATGTTCGTCTCCCGGGAGACCGAGAGACTACTGTCTCGCTTAAGCACCTCGCCCCTGCTGGGGAATCTGAAACTCGAGAATACGAAAATACTAACGAAGGTGATGGTGTGTTAAACAACCATCCCCTGTCACCTACCACACTCCTCAAATCCGTCATCCATCATTTGTTAGAAAATCTAGAAGAGGAAGAACCATTGTTGTCCCAAGGCGATATGATGACTAAGCTGATTGATGCAGCATTCCTTGTATACAGGGTGGGCCGTAAGTTTCCATACATAGGAAAAATAAACATTTTGTTATGGACAACCATTTTTATTTATATAATATGCTCTACATGGTTGCCATTGTTTTGAAAACACATTTCAATACGTGTTCCCCACTGTTGATGAACACGCATTAGCACAGTTGACGTTATGCTTGTAATGGCGTTGGTGATACGTTCCTTTAGATGATTTATGTCTCGTATCTTTTCCTGATACACCATGGCCTTCAAGTGCCCCCAAAGATAGAAATCAAGGGGGTGAGATCTGGGGATCTGGGAGGCCACTCCACAGGACCACGCCGACCAATCCAAGCATCCGGAAACTGCTGATCCAAATACCGACGCACGTGAAGACCATAATGAGGTGGAGCTCCATCTTGCTGGAAGTAAACTGGGAAGTTACCTTCCTCGTTTAGCAGGGATGGGAAAATCTCTTCTTGCAACATGTTAAGATACCTTTCGGCATTAAGATTTCCACTGACAAAAATTGGTCCAATAATTCTGTCACCCCATATCCCGGCCCACACCATCACTTTACCGGCACCTTGCATCTTCGTCGGACTCAGCCAGTTAGGGTTAGCATTACTACAATAACGTATGTTTTGCCGATTAACCTCTCCATTGACGTAAAAATTTGCTTCATCAGTAAACAAGATCTTACGTCAAACGCATATTCTTAGGGTATCTGAAACATAAAAACAAACGTTTAATTTTTCCTATGTATGGAAACTTACGGCACACCCTGTACTATATTAAGTTAAGGTGTATATATATATATATCCATCTCATAATTGTAAGGTTAGTAAAAAATTCACTTAATTTAGAGCTAGCATTTTTGGGCTCTTGTGGCATCATTTTTTGGGGCGCTGCGCGTCTTTTCTACTCGTTTGTGGAATGCCATACTTACAGGGTGTGGTCTTATAGAGAGCTCTCTTGCAATTCAGTTTGGTTGTTTAGATACAAGATTGTTGCATCGTGCAATAGTGCAGGTTGTGTTGTTGTTGCAAGGTTTAGAAAGAAGACCATAAATAGTGCCCCTTTTGTTTTTATCTTAAATTCATGCAACTGAGGCCTAAGGTAGGCCCACATCGAGTCAGCAACCCTGAGGTAGGACCTAATAGGACCTCCAAGTCCGTAAGTTTTTAATTTTAGCTTAACTTGGGCTGTAGGTTGACCGTTGAACTGGCCCTTCAGAGCTTGGCCGTTCACGGCTCAGCTGGGATTTTGAACCCAATAAAAAATAAATAAATAAATAACACCATTGCTCCCTCCAATCCCTCACCGGTCAACGCTCCTCAGACTTCAGTAGATGATGATAATCAAAATACAGAGTCCCCTATGACTGAGGTACAGCGATCAGGGCGTACTCGGTGTCCGCCTAGTTATTTTGAGAACTATATTGTTCAATCTAAGTAGGAGGGAAAAATGTAATATTATTTTATAGGTTTATGATGACTTTATTAGAATGTTATACCTAAGTAAAATCATTTGTGCTTATATTCAATTCGATTAAACTTATGAATCTGACAATGTCTGAATTAAACTGATGAGATGTGAGATACTTTATTATATCAAGGTAATGATATTTTCTTTGATGTAACTAATCCTAATCTGTAGTATAAACAGTTCATATAAATGCCCTATGTTTACTATATCTATATTATTATTATTATAACTTCCGTCATTGATTATATATATATATATATTTTGTGTACCATAACTATATTATTGTTATTTATATTAACAGGAATGTTGTTCAATTAAGTTGATTAAAGCCTAAGAAAAGGAGAGCGTTTCATTTCAGATCTACACCTGGAAATCCCTGAAATTTTCTACTACTGCAAATCAAACCTGGTGTATGGTCATTCTTGACACATTATTCAATTCACTGTTACTCAGAATAAAATTCATATACTTCAAAACACTGAAATTTTATCTGGATGATACGTCCGTTACCATAAAATTACCCATAAAAAAAAAGGGGCCACTGCGAAAAATGCTCTGTATGAATTGGTCCACAATTAACCCACCCCTTATATCTCCAGTCTAACTATAGAGTAGATCAAGTCTAGCCTAGAGGGGTCAGCCTAGAGATTCCGGAAATGGTCCAGAGCGGGCAGATAAATTGAGGTCCACAGTAGGATTCCTCACAAGATTAGGTTAGGGCAATCTACCTTCACCTTTGTTAAGCTATGAGTTGATGCTGGGTCTTAGGCCACAATGTAGGCCTAACTTGTCTGACCCAGCTTAATTTAATGTGATTAACTGTTGGTGTAAAAACTCAATTAGTCACTTACTTTTAGTTATTGGAGTCTCTCCCTTCTCCGGTTGTCTCATTGTCGAGAGCGTACTTTTCTGGTACGTCCTCTCGCCCCGTTCTTCGTTTTCGTTCTCCCTTTGTTCTCCTCTTCGCGGGGCTTCTTGTACCAGCGTTGTTTTGGGTTATTCCCGGTTGGTTGAGCGGTAATGTATCTCCATTACCGAGCACGCTCCTCCCACACAGTATATAAATACTAGTGTGGAGAATAACTCTGGTGAGCAACCAATTGGTTCTTCCACCCAGTTATTGACATAAAAGGAATTTAATAATTGTTAGATTAACTACCTACCTACTCAGTGAACCATTTTCGTTACCTCCCAACTACCCACTCATCAGTTTTCCATATACTGGGGGCCCCGGGAGATAAAAATTTTGGTGTCATTGTCACCAATTTTTGTCTGAGTGTAGACTAGCTAACTATTTAACTGTAAATGCCTGTTAATCTGATTAACAGTGCCTATCCTCACCTTCTCATGGAGAAGGTGTAGCATTTAATTAGAAGAGAAAATATACATCCATAGGATGAGACTGTCTATGGTCTTTACCATAAGAAAAGAAAAAATTAAAGTTAGTAAATTGGGTTTGACACCAAACCCGAATGAACAAAACCTCAATATTGCGTCCTTTGTTAAGGATAACTCGGACAAAAATAGCTATAAGACAATTGACCTGGAACTACATTTAGAAAGTAAATTCAAGAAAATTGAAGCAGTTATTATTTCTAAAGTAGGACAAAACAAACTGGTTATACCCAAACTAGAACAAACCATAAATCATTTGAAAAAACACTACAAAATAGCTGATAGACATATCACTAACAACACAGTAGCTAACATTGAAATGCTAATAGGGGCAGATTATATTAATCTTATTCATAAGGGCATAGTAGAGATAGGTAATGGTATAGCTATTCAGACTCCATCAGGGATAGCCCCTTTGGGTGACCTATCAGAATACAACCTAGACCTAAACCAAAACAGTGCATGACCAACAAATACTATGTGCCTCAACTCAGTCCTACATAACACCTGTAAGAATAGCAACACTTTGAATAATATTATCTCAACTGAGAACATTAATTCATCATTATCAAATGAAACTTTGGATGAGGCAATTCAAACGTTATGGTTGCTAGAATCTGTGGGTATACATGACACAAATCAAACTTCAGAAGATCAGTTAATGGTAGAAAGATTTGAAGACACCATTCAGTGCAAAGACAATAGTTATTTTGTTGAGTTACCTTGGAAAATAAATTGTCCAACTTTAAGAGACAATCTCAAAGTAGCTAAAGGACATTTATATAAAGTAATGAAAAAACTCAAACAAGATAACAATATTCTATCATATAATGATGTCTTCAAAGAACAGCTACAGAAAGGCTTCATTGAAGAAGTAAACAGATAACCCTTTTAAAAAAGATGGTTGTCATTATTTAACCCACAGGGGGGTTTATCGACAAGATGCCCCAACAACAAAACTCAGAGTAGTATATAAATTGTAGCCTCAAAGACAGTGATAAACACAGTTTGAATGATTGCTTGATTGAGGGTCCTAATCTCATTTCTGACCTTGTGAAGATCTTACTGAGGTTCAGGTTAGACAAATATGCTGTACAAAGTGACATTTCAAAGGCATTTTTGAGAATAAATCTTAAAAATGAATATGATAAGAACCAACTTAGGTTCTTATGGTTCAAGGATCCATTTGATTTAAATAAAGGGTTCATAACCTATAGATTTAATGTTGTGTTGTTTGGAGCCAATTGCTCACCTAGCCTATTAGCATTGACAATTAGACATCATTTAAACCAGTTTAATAACTCTCTAACATTGAACTTCCCCAATATCCTAATTAATTACAACTTGAGAGATTTTCCAACACATAAGACCCAGACTATGGATAAACCAAAGACTGTTCCCAGAGACCAACTAGCTACAGCCAAACAGACAAAACTTGATACTGGAGAATCAAATGTGACCAACTATAATACACGAACACCTACATTACAGAACTTTAATGTAACTGCTGCCTCAACTTACACACCACATTGCAAATTTTGTGCAAGTAATGAACACAGTAGTACTGGGTGTGACAAATATTCAGATTTTAACCAAAGGGCTAAAAGATGTGAACAGTTGAACCTGTGTAAAAAGTGTACTGGCCAGGGACATTATAAGAAAGGGGGGGCAATATATGGAAAACTGATGAGTGGGTAGTTGGGAGGTAACGAAAATGGTTCACTGAGTAGGTAGGTAGTTAATCTAACAATTATTAAATTCCTTTTATGTCAATAACTGGGTGGAAGAAACCAATTGGTTGCTCACCAGTTATTCTCCACACTAGTATTTATATACTGTGTGGGAGGAGCGTGCTCGGTAATGGAGATACATTACCGCTCAACCAACCGGGAATAACCCAAAACAACGCTGGTACAAGAAGCCCCGCGAAGAGGAGAACAAAGGGAGAACGAAAACGAAGAACGGGGCGAGAGGACGTACCAGAAAAGTACGCTCTCGACAATGAGACAACCGGAGAAGGGAGAGACTCCAATAACTAAAAGTAAGTGACTAATTGAGTTTTTACACCAACAGTTAATCACATTAAATTAAGCTGGGTCAGACAAGTTAGGCCTACATTGTGGCCTAAGACCCAACATCAACTCATAGCTTAACAAAGGTGAAGGTAGATTGCCCTAACCTAATCTTGTGAGGAATCCTACTGTGGACCTCAATTTATCTGCCCGCTCTGGACCATTTCCGGAATCTCTAGGCTGACCCCTCTAGGCTAGACTTGATCTACTCTATAGTTAGACTGGAGATATAAGGGGTGGGTTAATTGTGGACCAATTCATACAGAGCATTTTTCGCATTGGTGGTCCGTGTGTGGGGAATTTACAAACCTTAACCTTACTTAACAAAAATTGCAGAATTAGGCTAAATGGTCTAGCCTAAGCCTAACCTGAGCAAGCCTAATTAGGTCTACAACCTAGGGCCTAACTAGGAAACATTTACATTTAAGGAGTCTCATTCTCTTATAAGCTTAGACCTGAGTGACACATAAGTACTTGGGGGGGATTAAACCAAATTTAAACTTGACTGTTTGTCTGTTCTCTCTCTTCTCTGGTAATTTCTTCTTGTCCTCTATTTCATTACGATCCCCAGTTAAACAATTTTGACTTAGACATGGACAGTGCAGAATTGAAAAAGTTAAAAAAGAAAAGGGGGGCAAAGTTGGGAGCTGTTACAAAGGCTGTGAACACTTTTAACAATATTACACAACCAGGTAAGAAAAATATAGAGAGAGTAATTATTAAATTAGAAATTAAAAAGAAGGAAATAATAGCCATTAATGAGAGTATTTCAGAGTTAGTTGAATCCGAAATGGCTGAAGAACAATTGATAGACCTTTACGCTGATGATGATGATCAGGTAAGCTCAATTGAACAGCAAATAAGGAACTACGGTCTCGGTTGACTGACTTAACACCAAAAAAACCTAATTCTGATTTAATCAAAGTAGGGCTAACCTTCAACAAAATTTAAGTGGCATGCAAAATCCTGAGTCACAAGAAACTGAGGGCTCAGTTACCCATTTTGCTAGTACCAACATTTGAAGGGGACACGGTACAATTCCATCTTTCATTGACAAATTTGAGAATTTAATAGGTAATAAACCTTATATTTCAACTGTTGAAAAGTTTAGTTACTTAACTAGTTCCTTAAAGGCCCAGCCTATAACCTAATAGCCTATTTACCAGCCGTAGGGATTCATAGGAAGTAGCTATTGATCTTTTAAAACGTAATTACATTAATAAAGATATGATTGTATATGAATTATCTCAACAAATTTTTGAATTTGCACCCATAAAAAGATAACCATAGAGATATGGAAATTTTTTATACAAAATTAGAAGCTATTATAGGACAACTGGTTAGCAATGAGATAGATATTAAAACTTCATCTTGGCTTATACAAAGCATAGTACTTAGGTGCCTTCCTTCGAGGGTTAAAGATAATTTAATTCTAAAGACGGGAAAAAATTATCCTAATTTAGAACAAATAAGAGAAAACTTCCCCACACGGGCCACCAATGCGAAAAATGCTCTGTATGAATTGGTCCACAATTAACCCACCCCTTATATCTCCAGTCTAACTATAGAGTAGATCAAGTCTAGCCCTAGAGGGTCAGCCTAGAGATTCCGGAAATGGTCCAGAGCGGGCAGATAAATTGAGGTCCACAGTAGGATTCCTCACAAGATTAGGTTAGGGCAATCTACCTTCACCTTTGTTAAGCTATGAGTTGATGCTGGGTCTTAAGCCACAATGTAGGCCTAACTTGTCTGACCCAGCTTAATTTAATGTGATTAACTGTTGGTGTAAAAACTCAATTAGTCACTTACTTTTAGTTATTGGAGTCTCTCCCTTCTCCGGTTGTCTCATTGTCGAGAGCGTACTTTTCTGGTACGTCCTCTCGCCCCGTTCTTCGTTTTCGTTCTCCCTTTGTTCTCCTCTTCGCGGGGCTTCTTGTACCAGCGTTGTTTGGGTTATTCCCGGTTGGTTGAGCGGTAATGTATCTCCATTACCGAGCACGCTCCTCCACACAGTATATAAATACTAGTGTGGAGAATAACTGGTGAGCAACCCAATTGGTTTCTTCCACCCAGTTATTGACATAAAAGGAATTTAATAATTGTTAGATTAACTACCTACCTACTCAGTGAACCATTTTCGTTACCTCCCAACTACCCACTCATCAGTTTTCCATACCACTATTTGTGGTCTTTCTAAACCTTGCAACACCACAATCTGCACCTTGCAGAGTGCAATAGTCTTGTATCTAGAGTACAGAACCGAATTGCAAGAGAGCTCTTTATTAGACCACCCCATATCAGTGCCATATTCAACAAAAGAGTAGAAAAGATGTTGCCAGCATTCAAAATTGATAAAACAAGAGCTCCAAAAGTTGGCTTTAAAAGAAATGACAATTTTTCACTAACCTTAGTTATGAGATGGGTATATATATAACTTAATATATGAGGCGCTCCGGACCACAACCTGCCAAGCGCTGGTGGGGCCGAATTGAGTTATTTATACCACTATATTCCCCCACCCTTCCTCTATTCCGTGGGTGAGTCAGGGAACAGAGTGTGGATCTGTACGTATGATCGAAACAGTAGCGGATTATAATGGGGGCAAAGGGGGCATTTGCCCCCGGCCCCAAGACGCTGACCGACCCCAAGAAACTATGTAAACGCTATAATCTACCATTGAAATAATTGGTCGACCGTGAGGAAGAAAAAAAATTTCTAGATTCCGCTTCTACAAAACCTAGTTTAGTATCCCATTTATGTGAACAAAGTATACATTTTCTGTAATCACATCTTTGTTTTTGTTTCGTTTTCTGTTGATCGATCCCAGTCAGCTGATCACATCACTCATGTATGATGTATCGGGTAAAGAATTGTGTTTTTCTAGTGCTTTTCTAGTGACACCGGCCCGAAAATATTCATTGTCCCTGGCACTAACAATGCTTAATCCGGCCCTGGGTCGAAATCAGTCAAATATCGTTATTGGTTCAAACGTTATGGCATTTTGCAAGTTGACAAACTTTAACTGCATTTTTCTTCGTTTTTTAATTTTGGTCCCTGGCAACTTGTAGTCTGGAGCTCCTCATATACTGTACAAGCAATACTGTATTTAATCAGCTTTGTCGTCATATCGCTCTGGGATAACAATAGCTCTTCCTCTTATAAACTTTCTCACACACACACACACACAATATATATAATATTATATATAGATATATATATATTATTATATATATATATATATATATATATATACAGGGTGGGCGGAAAGTAGCTCCCTATTTTGGATTGGTAAAAAATACGTATATTATCCATTTATTTCAGAAGAAATAATATGAAAAGGTAGGCATACATGGTAGGTTTTCTCTAAAATTCAATGTGGGCTCCAACTCTTTCCACCAGCTTCTGGAGCCGCCCAGGAATGGCGTCCACTGACTTTAGCAGGAACTCCGGCGGGATGGAGGACATGACTTCCCGAATTCGGTCCTCCAGTTCTTCCAATGTCCTCGGTTTGGTGCGGTAGACTTCTTCCTTTACCCACCCCCAAAGAAAGAAGTCGCACGGTGTCAAGTCGGGGCTCCTGGCTGGCCATTGATGTGGACCACGACGACCCATCCAACGCCCAGGGAAGTGGGCATCCAGCCACTCACGGACAACAAGAGCGAAGTGCGGAGGGGCGCCATCTTGCATAAATATCAGATCGTCGATGTTCTCCCATGTGCTGACAACCGGCCAGACCTCGTTTCGCAACATAGCAAGGTACCGCTCAGCATTCATGGTGTTGCGCAGAAGGAACGGGCCCACAACCTGATCTGAGGTCATACCACACCACACCGTTACACTGAACCGATTCTGCCGTTTTTCAGCGGTAACCGTGCGACTTCTTTCTTTGGGGGGGGGTAAAGGAAGAAGTCTACCGCACCAAACCGAGGACATTGGAAGAACTGGAGGACCGAATTCGGGAAGTCATGTCCTCCATCCCGCCGGAGTTCCTGCTAAAGTCAGTGGACGCCATTCCTGGGCGGCTCCAGAAGCTGGTGGAAAGAGTTGGAGCCCACATTGAATTTTAGAGAAAACCTACCATGTATGCCTACCTTTTCATATTATTTCTTCTGAAATAAATGGATAATATACGTATTTTTTTACCAATCCAAAATAGGGAGCTACTTTCCGCCCACCCTGTATATATATATATATATATATATAAAATATCTAGCGAAATAATGTCAGATTTAAAGTAATAAATGTAATGATGAGGTTGTTTAACCACCTCCGCAATATTTAAAGTCATATGATCGTGGAATCTGAACTACGAATCTTTACGTGATCTGAACGCAGAGGACGATCTCCATCCAATTACTATCCAGACCCAACGTTACTTAACTTCACTGATGGACTGGAAGCGGTGTTACGACACTGGTCACGACGTAGCCCTTAAGATGTAAATATATTTTTCTCGGTTAGCATTTCGAAAAAAATGAAGCATGACCTATGAAAAAACCAGGGGTGCAGTGCCAATTTTATAGGTGCCGGAGCTCTGGTGGGCCTGACAAAAGCCTGCCATTTCCTATCCTGTTTCTATATATGCCACACGATGACTAAGTATTTCGTGTTTGCACTCACTAATTATCATAAAATAAATATAATTATCAAGCAAATAAAGAAAAAAGAGCAATCATGTATTTTATCAATTTAAGAAGTTAAAACTACTTAGTGCTTACCAAATACCACCAGTGGGAAGTTTCACAATAATTTCCACAAAGGGTCAGGCGTGATATGTTTTCGGGGGTCTGAAGCAACTCTTGTCCTGGTGTCATCTGCCGATCTGTGGTACCGCAGCCATGATATGGCATATGGCTCAGGATTCCACTGAACTAGAGGAGGTCCATGTAGTTTAACAAACATAAGCGCTGATACATGATTTATGAGAATTCTTGAGCGTGTTGTTGTTATTATCAAGTTCATGTGACTGAATCCCCTCTCACACTCAGCAGTACTAATAGGAATAACTTGTGAACAGCTCAGTAATGGGTGTAAATCTTGGGGGATGCGGCGCCCATGATCTTCCACATAGTCTCTAAAGGCATTTAGTACAGAGTAAGAAGAAAGCTTAAACCTCTTACAGAGAGATGAGATTTCAGCTTCTCCGTAATTAGGTGGTATTTCATCAGGCCAGTAGTCTTTTTCAAGGACATACATTTCATTTAGCAGTGATTTATACATACTTTGAAGTTCAGAAGTTTGAGAACCTTTCATGGATGTTGTCGTGAACATACGGTGCTGCAAATTGTTCACAAGACTAGTAAGAAACTGTTGATAATTAATGGAGACAATTTTTTTGTTGCTTGTTATGGTAATTCCTCCAAACTTCCTCTTGCAGAGGTGCCGGAGCGCCGCTCCGGCACGCTCCGGCAGCACTGCACCCCTGGAAAAAACTATACATGCCTCCAATATGGTATCGTATATAGTACCTTCATTTCTTAATTAAATGCAAATTATTAATTTATTGAATTAAATAACTAAAAAATTGCCTCGGGATTGGCGACATAGCCAATTGGGAATGGAAATAATTGCCACACAGTAGAACCCAATATGTAAGCATTGGGTCCACATAACAAGAAAAATGTATTTCGTATCAAAATTTTCCATCGCTGACGCATGAAAATTACTTTGAGAGAAGAAATAATGAAAACACAAAAATTAGACGTCTGGGACTTTGTAAAGTCAGCGAATTTTTAAGAAAAAGAAATTTATATTAGCTCATCTCAGGGCTGTCTAGTTTCGAACGATGCTTTAGGCAAGGGAGAAGTGCTTAATCTTCCTGTAAGTTCTGAGTGAGTACTTAACAATATAAAACTAATAATACACAAGGATAGGCCTATTCCTTCGGGTATTTAAGTATGGTGAATGCCGATATTAATTAAACCGAATAAACTCGTTACTTAACCCCATCACCTACATCGAAAGAGAGCCGCGCGCCCCACGAAATAATAAGGTATGGTAATTTCCTTCTTTACCATTAGGCAGTGCTAAATAGTGTAAATACCGAAGGCATATAAATTAAACATTAACCAAAAAAAAAAATAAACTACTTTAACAAGGTCTTTTGAAGACCTCCAGAAACACAACTTTTTAACGAAAAGACGTAGGGTTTTTGTCATCTACAAATTTCCAACAGATGAGGGTGACGGCAATAAACCATAACCCTATGTAGTTTTTTAATATGACCCTTGTTTAAACAATTCATAATCCCTACATTCTCGTGAAGTCTATTTCCCTCGACTATATTTTCAAATCAAACGCTCTGCTACATAGTCTGCAACGTTTATAGGCTGCAACACGCGGTCTTTGTCCTGACCAACCCTTTACCAGCCAACAGCAACATGAACACTTTGAGTTACTAGCCTCCTGCCCCGACTTCTTGTCTCAATGTTCTCGGTTGAATGAGGATCTAAAACGAAACAACCAACCAACTGACTACTAGGCCTCAAAAGGGCTACGTTGGAGTTTCGGTCGGAAGTTCAAGTTTTCCCAGACGGCCTTCCTGGATGCTTGGGGTTAGACGAGGTGAAAAACTCCAACTCCACTTCTACGCTCTTGGTTCATTAACTTCAATAATATATTGACGTTACATTTGGAAAGCAGTTGGAGTTTCGTCTTTTTTGTTTAAGCTCCGCCCATTTTCATTGAACCGTAGCTTGTTATATTGGTAAAATTTCAGTTAAGACTTTAAAAAAAGAAGATAGGAAATTTTAGGCATGTTAGTCTAACCTCATTGGTAGGGAAGATACGATAAAGAATAGCAGTAGAGAGTATTTATATAATTACATTAGGCCTACAAAAATATGAAACCACTGAGGCCTAACGAGGCTATCCAAGTCATGAGCTATTACAGTATATTTCATTTGGAAAACGAAGCCACTGGGGGGAGGGCCTAATTACCAAAAGGTAGTTTACCTTTTTTGTTTTGTTTTGGTAATGGTTCAGAATACGGGCGCCCCCGTAAAGATCACGCATCACAAACTGATTGGTATAGGGTTCACTGTGATGCATGATCTTTACGGGGGCTCTGCCCCCATACCCCCGAGACCTAAATTATACAAATGTGACACATGCAATCAACATATTTTAATGAGAGAAACAACTTTGTCTCTATGGTATTTTTCGAAATTTTGCTTAATTAAGTGGCGCCAGTATTCTGAACCATTACCATTTTTTTTACCAAAAGTGGCTGAAAGTAGAGAAGAAAATACGTATGTAGAAAACAAACGGAGCTATTGAAGAATAGGGACCCCAGCCTTCTTTAGTTAACTTTATAAGGCTAACTAACGAAAATATCATGACCTAACAACCAATCATCAAGGGTGTACAGTTAACCTAACGATTGATTAGGTTAGGTCATGATATTTTCGTTAGTTAACCTTATAAGCCTAACGAAAGAAGGCTGGGGTCCCTATTCTTCAATAGCTCCAAACAAACTTATTGATGAAATAAATAAAGCAATGACAAGCAATATTATTATTGTTGGAGATTTCAATTATAGGCATATAGACTGGGAAATATTACAAACACCAGAAAGTAATGAGAGATTCTTAGACTGTATAATTGAGAATGGTTTAACCCAGTTAGTAAAGGAGCCAACCAGGGCCAATGCCATTCTAGATTTAATTCTAACAAATAATCCAGATACCTTCCAGGATATCTCAGTTTCAGAAACACTAGGTTCAGGTGATCATTGTATCCTTTGGTTTAATATTGTTTGTAATTCAAGACCTAGTGAAAATAAAGTAGAAATCCTAGATTTTTAAAGAGGAAATATAAATGGACTAGTAAATGATCTGTGTCTAATAAATTGGACAGATATTCTATAGCCTGAACAGATAGTAACTAGTATGTAAGAAAAATTTAAAAGTATAATAAGGAACATACAAAGGAAGCATATCCCACAGTGTAAAATTAGAACTGGAAAAAATAAAAAATAACCTTGGATAAACTGCAATTTAAAAAGAGCAATCAGAGAAAAAACAAAAGCATTTCATAAATTCAAAAGAACTAAAAATGGCACAGACTCCGAAATATATAAAAGTAAAAGAAGCATTTGCAAGAAAGCAATCAGAGATAGCAAACAAGACCTGGAAAAAAGCCTAGCCAAGAATTCAAAAAACAATCCTAAAAAGTTTTTCAGTCACTTCAATTTGAAAAGTAGAGTGAAAAAGAAAATTGGCCCCCTCCATATAAATGATAAAACTATAGATGATCATCTTGAAATAACTGAAGAACTAAATAACTACTCATCAGTATTCACAAATGAAAATTTAAATAATATTCTTGATCATATACTACCAGGACAAGATAGAGAAATAAATGAATTAAGGGTAACAAAACTAGATATCCTAAAAGCAATAGATAAATTAAAAATGGAAAAATCTCCAGGGCCAGATGAAATGCATCCAATAGTCATAAAAGCTACTAAAAAGAATATAGCACAGGCACTAGAAATTATTTTTAATAGATCATTGACATGTACTGAAATTCCAGAGGATTGGAAGAAAGCAAATGTGGCTCCAATCTTTAAAAAAGGAAATAGAAACTTGACAAAAAACTACAGACCCATCAGCCTCACCTCCGTTATTTGCAAATTACTTGAAAGTATCATTAGAGGTAAAGTTACTGAGTTCCTTGAAGGGTGCAACCTTATAAATGATAGCCAGCATGGCTTTTGAAATGGAAGGTCCTGTCTAACCAACTTGAGTGAATTTTATGATGGGGTCCTATTGCATTTTTACAATAAAGAGCCCGTAGATATAGTATACTTAGATTTTGCAAAGGCATTTGATACTGTTCCTCATGCAAGATTGTTGGTAAAAGTTAGAGCCCATGGTATAAGAGGTCATATAGTTGACTGGGTAGAAGAATGGCTGAGAAATAGAAAACAGATTTCATCTAAATGGAAATAAGTCTACTTGGAGATCCATATTGAGCGGAGTCCCACAGGAGTCTGTGCTGGGACCTCTGCTTTTTGTTGTCTATATAAATGATCTAGAGAAAGGCCTATCATGTAAAACCTCAAAATTTGCTGATACAAAATTAGGCTATAATGTTAAGTCAGTAGCAGGAGCAATGACAATACAAAAAGACATATAAGTGGGAGATGAGATTTAATGTTAATAAGTGCAAGGTTATGCATATTGGGCCAAAAAATCCAGAATTTGGCTACAATATGAATGGAATTTGGATTAAAAATGATGATAAAGAGAAAGACTTGGGTGTCACTGTGACTAATGAACTTAAACCCTCAAATCATTGTATGGAAATCAGAAAAAAAGCAAATGCTAGACTCAATCTCATGCAGACACACATTGAATACAAATCACCCAATATTATAAAGCAACTATACATTTCATATGTGAGACCCCTCCTTGAATACTGTATTCAATTTAATAGTCCCTATTTGATACAAGATATTGAAAAACTGGAAAAAGTACAGAAATGAGCAACAAGAATGATCCATCTCTCAGACAATTGACATATAAGGAAAGACTGGCATATCTAAACATGTTCTCATTAAAAAGGAGGAGGTTAAGGGGTGATATGATAGAGGTGTATAAAATGATAAAAGGGTTGGGTAAGATAGATTTTGATTCTCTTTTCATTAAAGATCACAATAACCAGACTAGAGGTCATAGTATGAAATTATTTAAGCCAAGATGTAGAACAAACTTAAGAAAACAGTTTTACAAATAGAGTAATTAAGTTTTGGAACAGTCTGACAGAAGAAATGGTGACTTCAGATACACTTGATTCTTTCAAAAGAAGGTTGGATAGTTTGATGTCTGCAAGGGACATCTGGTGATAGTGTTTAAGCCCATTTTTATTGCATGAATGGTACTAGTTTATTTCATATATATTATGTGCATTTAGGTGATAAGTCCCACAGCTCAACACAAGTGTTGTGGGATATAGGGAGGCAGCATCTTGGGTTAGGGGATACTCTGTCCTTACACACCCCATTTAGAGAGATTCCTCTGCTGAGCAGTGCCCCCATAGTACTGTGAGGTATTGAAAAACTCATGATCTTCACTTGCCCCACAAACACCTTTAAATGGGAGACCCAAAATGGGTGCACATACATTTCTACATTACTGGTACAGTCTTTATAGCCACACCTACACTTTTCCTCCTAGTATATATTATTAGGGTGCATCAAACGCCCCATGAAAATTTTAAATTGATATCACACTACTGGCCGGCACATATGTCTTGCTCCTCATTGTGGTGAATACAAAATAAACAATTTTTCCTTTTTATTAAATTTTTCACATTCCCATTTTTTACTAGAAAATTAATAAAAGACAAAAATTAACAAAATTAGCAAAAATTTACAAAAAAGAGCAAAAGCAGAACTATGAAACAAGCAAAATGGGCAGAATCCTGTTTAAAGCATTTATCACTAAACAACACCTTAAGTTAAGCTGTCAGGAGCCATTTAATTTTTCAAACATTTGTTTTTTTCTCATATTGCCCAATTTTTTCACGATTTTCCTCAACTACTTGCAATGTATCTTGGTAGAGGGTTTTTCTTTCTTAGAAGACTTTAAATAATCACTGGCCAATTTGACACCGCGTTCGGCAGAATCATTAACAACCTTTAGATTGCAGACTTTTTCCTGACATTGCTTGTAGGATGGATTGATCGCCCAATTTTCAGGGTTCTGCAAGAAAGTAGGGTTGCATTGGAGTGTCTTGAAAAATACCCATGACCCATCATTGACAAAGGAAGATAGATCTTGAGAGTTTGCATGTAGGGCATCAAGCGATGGAAATATTGGCTTACCAAATCCAGCCCCATGCCTTTGGAATGAATTTTTCATATCTTTTGACATTATCATTTTATTGGAAATTTTCCTTTTCATTTCTGCTGGTACCTTTTGGCTAAATAGTGACACAGGTACCATTTCTGCTGTTAAGCTCCACAGATGACGCTCAATGGCTTTGGTAGCAACAGCTGCCACCTCTTGGTCAATTTTAGAATATGTTTTAAGATTCCTAATAAGTTCCAAGTCATTTATTGGAGCATCAAGGGCATTAGATGCCATAAACCAATACTTAGCATATATCAGTGTACCAAACCTACTGAAATGATTTAGCTGCTCGGATTGAAATTTCGTCATTTTGCTGGGCAAAGCCTTTACTGGGAGACGTTCTTCTTCATGGTGTTTGTTGTTCAGCGTTCTCATCAGCTTTCCATCCCAGTGAACGGTTCCAATGTCTGATGGTTGCCATAAACCTCGGATTTTTTCTGCCATTTCCTTTACATTGGCTGCAGCTGCTCGAGATGCTGATGCATATGACAAACTAAGTTTGTCAGTGTCTCCTCCACAGGCTTGCACAAATGCAGATATTATACCTACAGCAACAGTTGGAGTAACTCCATGGGCCCTTGCTGCCACAGAAGTAACTCTCTTGTCTTTCAGGATATCATAGGGAATGAAAATGTCTTCACCAGTTTTTTTTCACTCTTTTGTGCATTCGTTTTGGCTCCAAATCAAACTCCTCTCTATCAGAACCACTGTCTTGATCTTCATTGTCGTGTTTTGTTCCAGTGATAGTGTCAGCATCTGATTCATAATCATCTGTTGCCCAACTTGTGCTAGGCTGGTCTACTTTTTGCTTTTGATAGTATTCATTTCTTTTGGCCATTCTCTCATTCCGTTTTATTGCAGATATAGCATTTTTCTTGTCCAAAGAGCCAAATGATGCTGTTCTATCAGACATCATGCTTTTGAGAAAAACTTTATCTTCCTCATTTGTAATAGTTTCCACGGCATTCTTTGGCCATAGAGGCCAAGTTTTTCCCGAAATTCGTTTATCTTTCTCATGTTGTTATCGCTGTCTCTTTTGTCGATTTGAATTTTTTGTAGGTTATTCACGTCATCATGCAATCTCATTATATGCTCGGCAATCTTTTCTCACTTACATGTTGTATGCCGCCCTTTATATAAAATAGAACAACTTGTGCTGCAACTTCCTTTGCAGCTTGATAGAGAACTTTCTTGAAATAACCAGTGGATCTATCGAATTTGCTCTTTTTATAAGAGAAGGAGCGATATACTTGCCCATAGGTGGGAAGGCGGGAACCTTTTATAATTTTGTCCGTTTCTGTTGGCAGAGTACCGAGCAGAAACTGGCATAAGTCTTGTCTACCACGCACATTCATGGAAAAACAGTCTGTAACGAAGCAAGTATTTTTAAATAGTGTTTCTAAAATATATATTTCTAAATAGTGTTTAAATAATAGCCTGATAGTGCATACTACAAGAATAGATGATTGATACTGTTTAAATCCATAGTATTGAAAACTTTCACTCTGTAAACAACTTTGTTGTTGTTCACTTTATCGTGAAAAAGGAGAATTTCTCAAAAAAAATTAAATTTTCAATTAAAAAGTGGGAATGTGAAAATTTCAAAAATTGACCAAAAATTGGCACCATAGGTCTTAACTACACAAGAAGCAACAGCTCAGAACTGGCCAGCAAAATCCACATCAGTTGGGGCGTTTGATGCACCCTAATATATATTGTAATGTATATGGTTGTAAATTGTGACTTGGTCCACAATTGATATGGACCGTGACTTATTTTTGGTTGGCAAGGTACTGGTATTGATGGGTACCGTAATGAAATTGACTGGATTCTTTGGATCTGATATATTTGCATGTCAGTTATAAATAGATATAGAGTGTAACATATTTCTGGATAGTAGCCTATTATGACTTTGATCCTCTGGATCCAGAGATTCTATCTCTAGCTTTAAATTGATAATTAATTAGTTTTGTAAAAATTGGTTGTTGCCAATGTACAGGCAGTTTTTACATAGTGGAGCCACCTCGATGGGCTGAAGTGGCCCCTAGTGTGCCCACTATAAAAATTTCTTATGTTCTTATGGGGACCAAAATGGAGTTAAATTACCAAAAGGGAGGGAGGAAAATGTAATTATTTATTGATATAACTTTTATTGCTATATAATCTAACATAACTTTAAAAACCTAACCTTTTGCAGATAGGGAGTATTTATGCTCCTATATGAAACCAACGTCAAAATAATATAGAAATGAAAAATTAATCTAACATAACTATTTAAAAACCTAACCTTTCGCAGATAGTGAGTATTTATGCTCCTATATAAGACATCAAAATAATATAGAAATGAAAAACAGTAAGAAAAAATTATAGAAAAAATAGTATAAAAAAATATTCTGGTCCCTTTTGGTATTTAGTATGTCCTGCCACTGGGGCCTGTTGAGGTAATCCAAGTCCTGAGCTGCATTTTAATAACAATAAAATCCTGCAAAATGGCAATCTCAAGTCAGCCAATTAACATACAAACTACTTACCATACCACCACCAAAGCAGCCTACACAACTTAAGCTAAGAAAATACATTATATACAATCTACAAATTTGCTCTCTCTCATTAAAGTATCTAGATTTTTCTTAAGATTAGCTAATGGACTACTGTTTACCACATCATATGGCAAGTCATTTCAAAAATCTACCATTCTATGATTGAAAAAGTATTTTCATAGATGAAGTCTACAAGTCTGTTTTCTAATTTTCTTATTATTCCCATGAATTATCACATCAGTTATCATATGAGAAAAAGGTACCATATATATATATCAGCGCAGCTTTTCAGAGGCGGCATGGGAGACTGGGCCTCCTCTGTTTTCATCACTAAAAACTATGAAAGAGGATTTTATTTCATAGTATTAATTCGAAACAATTGTAACATGCAGAAAGTAGTGCATCTAACACTTTGTAATCTATTTTATTTATATAGCATATATTAGACAATTTTGTGCCTCCCTTTGTGCCTCCCTCCTCTCCCTCACCAGGAGCTGCCACTGATATTATATATATATATCATAATATATTATATATATATATTATATATATATATATATACAGTACCTATATATCTTATTTTTCAGAATTATATTAAATAAGGAAAAAAAATGTGGCAACAAGTAAAAGAGGCCAAAGAAGAAACTAGGCATGAACTCCTGATTGTTGGTAAGGAACTAATGAAGGAATTGTCATCATCTAATGGAATATTGGATGCAGCCATTTTTGATCTTTGTAATCTGAACTTTCTTAGATTGGCTAAAAGTACTCTCTCAAACATACCAGAAGAAATTGGAAACCTTAAAAACTTGACTTGTCTCGAGCTTCAGACGAATAACCTTTCTTCTTTACCAAAGTCAATTGGAAATTTAACAAAATTGAAATTATTGGATGTGTCAGAAAATAAGTTGCAGAATTTTCCTGAAGAAATGAATCAGCTTCATTCTCTTACTACTATAAATGCGAGGAAAAATGATCTAGAGGAACTCATACCCTTTGAGGAATGTACTTCCTTATCAATTATTGATATCAGGATGAATAAACTAAAAACTTTCAGAGAAATATGCCATGATAAACTGAACTTGGTTTCTGAATTACAAGCATCATCTAATGAAATAGATGAAATACCACAAGAAATAACGTGCCTTTCAAATTTGAGAAATTTAAATCTTTCAGAAAATCTTATCAAACAAATACCTTTTGATATTTTACTGTGCATAAAACTTAAAGGTAAGAACTTTGGCAGTTACACCTAATATTTTTCTCTTAAGATATGAATTCAAAAGGCTTCTAATTTATCCTTATTGTAATTAATTACATCTAAATTAATTTTTTAGTACCCTTTACCTTTCTGTATTATAAGAACTACATTCATTTTGGGTAAATTAGGGAAGTATGACTGTTGAACCTGAGATTTATCATCCACCACCACACCACACGTGTCAGGCAAACATGACAGAAACTTTTAGCTATAATGTAAGCATAGCTCCTGTTTCATATTAATAGCCAAATATGAAATTCCATCATTGTGATTATTTTATGCGCATCTTATTTTGTGATGACACCATCATTGTGCTTCTTTGTGGTGTTCCTTTCACTTTTTGATCATGTTCCACTAGACTGCTTGACATTACATACCTTAGTTGTCATGTATCCCCTCGTGGAATTTATCATCATCAGCAGAAAGTATTTTTCTCCTTTCCTGACTTGTAATATAACCATATATATTAGTTAGCTGACCAGTGTCCATCCACATTCATAGTTGATGATACATTATTCACCAAAGTGCAAGTTCATGTATATAACCTCTCTACTATACTGGTATACATTTTCTTTCTTTTCTGTCCTAGTTTTGTTTTTCTTTTTGTGCATGCTTCTCTTCTAACGTTACTTCTTATTGTATTATTTTATTCTGGAAAATTGTTTGCTGGTGTGTACCACCCATGAGAAGGTTATATTTTTTTGCTTTATTTTATTTTATCTTTTATCAGTTGATTGAAACTAAAATTAGAAATTATTATACTACAGTATATAGTTGTGAGCCTATTATTCTGATAGTTCTCCCTGACAAGAAGTGACAATGAAAGGACCCTCAGGTCTGCTGCTGTTCTGTATTGCTGGCTCCTTTGACATCCAGAATGGACTGATCTTCAACAAAATTGGGAACCCCATCCCCATTGAACCCCCCTCCCTTGTATCTATCTCAACAGTCAGATTAGACATCCATCCATACATCCATGAGTTAGATGCATGTTTGGACATCCTAATGAGATGTGACCATGCCATCATCAAATTACAATGGTAAAGCAATAATATATACATTCATAATACAGTATATATGAATGTTCCAGAACCCTTGAAGAGATCACTGTACTAAGGAAGATGGTGGAGATGCTAAATTTACAAATACAGTAGACGTCGGATTTAGTGTTGCTGGATATTGTGTCTCGCTGCTTATAGTGTCTCAAAACTAGGAAACCATTACTTTTACATGATAATTGCTCTGGATAGTGTGTCTGATTATGCTTATAGTGTCTCTTTTCAGCTAGTATAGTCTACTTGGCAGCTCTAGTTTACATTTGTATTTGTGATGCCATGCTGTTTACAGGCTTACTAGATGGCCATGGAAGGAAAATGTTTTGTTTTAATGTAAAATGAACATAGTTTTGATGTTTCAGTTGAATTGTAAAAATAATTTTAATGAGAAATTGCATAATAAAGGTGTTTATGTTGTAAATATATTGATATACAGTACATATTCACTATTTTTAACCTTGCAACCCTCGAGAGACCAAACTGTGGATATAGTGTCTCATCGGATATAGTGTCATTTTGGCTTGGCACTGAGTGGGACACTATAAATGGTGTCTACTGTACTAGAAACCAGAAATGGCTTGCTATCTTTTATAGATTCTTCCTACTGAAAAGGAAGTTTCTAGAACTGTGTGTGGATTGGCTAATGCAAAGTTTGGTCAGTGAAGTCACCCAGCATATCTGAATGCTCAAGAAAAATAGACATTAGGGTGACACTTATTTTCGAAAGTTTGAATTTTTATTGGGACGGGCGCGTTTCTGGTTCCATTTTGTCAAAAAATATCGTGTGTAAAATATTTTTGAAATAAAACAATATTTAGAACTGCCTCAATACGGTCAAAGTTTGTATATTTTCTCGAAAAGTAGAAATTTTAGATCATGATGTTCTATGCCTCTAGCAAATAAAATATCACTTCTAGTTTGTTCAAGCTACTAATCTTGACCTAAAACATATAACTGGACTTCATACTTTCAACTCTAGGTCCCCTCAACTCGAGTATTAGCCCCTCAAGGGGGGGGGGTATCATGGGCGCCCATCTCCCTCTCATTGTTGCCTACTTTGCAGAGGTCACGGTGGACTTGCGGGCGGTTGGGAAGTCACAGCGGTGCTTCTCGACCACTTGTAAGAGGAACTGCCTTTGGTCTTCACTCTTGGTAAGGGCCAGGTTGAAAGACTGCATCAACGCCACCCCGCGCTCCGCGAAGTCATTGACAACTTGAAGGGCCTGGACTCGGCGGGATGCGCGATGAAGGCTGGGTCCGTCCGCCACTCCTCCGGATCCTTGAGCAGGAAGGCGGTGCTGATGTCCAGAACCTTGAAGAACTCCTTTGATGTAGTCGTTGTGAACTTGGCCAATGTATTGTTGGCGATTGAGGCGGTGGACAGGTCCACATTGATACGCCGCGGGGGATCCTCCGATCCTTCCTCTTCTTCCATCGCTTTAATCATCTCCCGCTTTGTCGCCAAGTCGATACCCTCGTCGAAGATGGCCAGGGTGACGAGGCGCTCGCTCAAGTACCATAGGTGCCTGGCGAAGACTGTCGCCGTCGCCTTGGCCACCGCTGAGTCCGGATAATAGACGAGGGCCTTGAGCAGCGCGAGGTCCGTGGCTGGGGCCGTTGCTGGGAGCGGCGCTTTGTACCAGGCTGTCACGTAGATGGACACGGCGAAGATGGTGAATCGCCGGATTCCAGCCGCTTCGCCTGACGACATCTGAAACTGTTCCCAGAACAGGAACAGTTTGATGGCATAGATGACTTTTGCCATCCAGCGTGCGCGATGGAAGGCGCCGGGACGAGCGAACCGGGCACCCCGCTTGTTCGGACTGCCCAGCACAATTACAGAGAGCTCCAGAAGTTCCCTGTAGTCATCACGTGGATGTTGACCGTCGAGGAGGCGGCTGAATTCGATCAGCAGGTCGTCGCGGGCGTCCTTCAGGTGCTGCGGCATGGTTCCATCCTCGAAGGGCTTCGCTTTGGTTTGATCGATGAAGTCCCACTGGGCGGCGAATCGTTTGAACAGGAGGATGTCAGGACCAGTAGAGGGACCGAGGCACGCCGTGAATGCCTTCTCGCACACCAGTTCGTGGATGTGGTGGCGGCAAGCCAAATGAAGCACTGTCTTCTCGAGTTTCTGCTCAATGATATAGCAAGCTCCTCCTGAGAGTCCTGTGTTTGAGGCGGTGGTGTCAAAAGAGAGGGCACAGATCCGTCCCTTGATGTCCCAATCCTCGAGGGCAGAGAGGACGGCTTCCGCCATGGCGCGGCCGGTGCCGTCGGGGAGGCTGGGCACAGCCAGAAGCTTGTCGACGTTCTCCCCAGACACCAGAACTGGAAGGCGATCTTCAGCAGGGCCTCCGTCAGCCGCTGGTACGATTTTCCCGTCCCAGTGAACGGTCAGCGGCACAGTAGGATGGAAGGCTGCCTTCATTTCCGCTGCTGCCATAGCACGGAACTTTGCTCGGTCGCGGCGGGAGGATTCGCGGTTCAAGACCAGCTCCTCAGGGTCGTGGCTCAAGCTCCTCGCAGCCGCCGACAGCAAAAAAACACCTTCTCGGTCGGTAAGTTTCGTCCGATCCATCGCTGCAGAGAGATCAGGGTGATCATCTTTTCGACGCGCGGAATCGCTTGGGTGGTAAAGGGGTCGTAGATGCTTCTGCATTCGACGTGGACGGGCCCGGGAGAGAGAGCTCTTCCTCTTCTTCTCGGCGACGACGCCGTGTCGGTGACCGAGTCGGGCTGCTTGCACCTGAGCTGGAGCTCGATGCCAGTTCGACGAGTTCTTCTCGGCTCTCTCTGTTCGCCCTTTCATCATCTTGCCGGCGGCTCCTTTCCGCTTCCTGTCTCCTCGCACGCTCCTCCTCAGTGTGCAGCGTCATGTCACGTGTGGAGGAGATGCGGCCGCGCCGCACCTCGGCCCTTTGTCCCGTCAGGAACTCCCTGTCCTCTTCGATTGTGATCATCGACATCGCCTGTTCGTGTGCGATGTCGAAGAGGCGGTCAAGGGATGAGAGGAACTCGGCCTCGTTCCTGATTTGGGTCACAGTGCGCGCGTTTCGAGTTCTTGTTCAGAGCCTGCCACTTCTCGTACATTCGGAGAACCTTGTCCCTTGCGCGTTGGTCTTTCTGCGTAGGAATACGGGACCGCTCCCAGAATTCCTTGACTGCGGTCACTGTCTCAGCGGCTGCTTCCTTGATCGGCTTCTTGACGTCAAGGTGAAGGTGGAAAAAGTACTGAAGCGCCTGCTTTCCCGTAGGCAGCATGCTTCCTGTGATGCTGTGGTCCACGGTCCCCAGGAGATAGACTGCTGTTTTAGATCTTGTTGCCGAAGCCATCACGTCGTTTCAGAACTCACTGAAAAAGAGAATGAAACACTGTTAGTATTGGCAAAACTCGTCCCAACCCATTTTCTACTTAGAATAACATGTTCTTTCGCCTGTATCAATATTTGGATAAACTCGTGTTACACCCTGTATAATACCTCATTTTAGTCTTCTGTACACCAGTGCGGAAGACTAAACCAACAACTCTGACCGTCCGTCTGTCTGTCTGTGTTATCATTTTTCAACTCAGAAACTACAGCAGCTATCGAAACGAAAACTGACATGATAACAGAACGCCATGAGTACTTTTCGACAAAAAGTATAAACTTTGACCTCGTTGAGGCAGTTCTAATTATTATTTTATTTCAAAAATATTTTACACACAATGTTTTTAGACGGAATGACACCAGAAATGCGCCCGTCCTAATAGAAATTCCCAAAAAATGAAAAACACCCCAAATAAGTGGCACCCTAATAGACATCTTATCCTGGAATGTTATTAAATGTGTTAGCTTGATCAATTCTTGATCATCCTCAAGGGTATGGAGGAAAAGATAGGTAGGAGATTGCCTTACACCATTTTGTGAAACAATACTACCTTATTTCTAACTGGCTCAGTCACTGCTTACAGGCTCATTATGAAAGTTTAATGGGTAGTGATTTTTTTCTACCACTGAAGGACATCAAAAATTAAATCACCCTTTTTAAGGTGAGACACTTGTCATGATTTGTCCAAACTGACAACACCATTGACGCTTCTTGAAGTGCCATTCTTAGGAGTAAGCCTGGACCAAAAAGTTACATCTCTCCATCTCGTCTGAATGAGAATTTTGGGATTGCTTTGCAATTTGATGATGACATTGTCACATTTTGTCAGGTCTGACATCCATCAAACTCATGGATGTTTAATTTGACCCTGAAGATGTAGGTGGGTCTATTGGGGGCTAAGTTCCCAATTTTATTGATTGAAGATAAGTCCATTCTGGATGTTTTGGGTAGCCAGCGATAATGTAGGACAACAGCAGTCTCAAGGGTCCTTTCATGATCACCTTTAGGTGGGAAAACTACCAGAATAATAGGCTCATAACTATACTGTATTTAATTCTAATTTTAATTTAAATCAAGTAATAAATGATAAAACAAAAATAAAAGTGTAGCCCCTTTTTCTCACCATGATTCTCTCTTGTATGCTCTGCAAACCTTATTCATGGTCCCATACAGACCACCGCCCTCTGGTTTTACTAGTATCGAATAAACTTATGGAACATGCATACATGCATGAGTCATCCCAGATTGAATTATTCTTATACTCATATTCTCTTGTGTGTTATTGAGCATACATAGAGGCAAACCTATTTAGACACAAGCATCTATATACTGTACAGGGTGTTTCAGGAGGAAAGGTCAATACTTCGGGAGGTGATAGTATTGGTCATTTTGAGACAAAAGTTCATATGAACATGTCTAATTCTGAATGGTTATGGAGATAGAGCTGTTTGAATCTACATATACAAAAGCATTGTTAATGGTAATCAAGAAAGAGAAACCAATTACTGTTTCTAACATTTAATGTTTAAACATTGGCATTTTGAATGGTATCAGATACAGAAATGACAAATTTGTGACAGTTTACAATACGTTTTCAAAAATCCCACCATCAACCTCAATGCGCTTTGCAACTCATGTGCGAAGATTGCGTGTTGTTCGTCTGAGTTGATCTTGACGTTCCTTTATGCGGGCAGCAGCAGCCAAAATGTGTGTGAACAATTCGTCTCATGTATCCACCTTTCTTTTGTAAACTTGACTTTTCATCCACCCCCACAAACAATAATCTAATGGAGAGAGGTCTGGAGACCTTGGTGGCCATTGAATGGGACCACTGCGGGGGGAGGAAGAGCTGCATGCGCATCAGATTCAAACGGCTCTATCCCTGTAACCATTCAGAATTAGACACCTGTTCATATGAATTTTTTTTCTCACAATGACCAATACTATCACCTCCCAAAGTATTGACCTTTCCTCCTGAAACACCCTGTATACAGGCCAATATACTTTACAACCTTACAGCACATTCCATATGATTCCACACACACACAACACACACGTGTGTGTGTGTGTGTATATATATATATATATATACAGTATATAACATGCATGTGTTTATCGATGTACACCTTAATTGTGGTTGATGAAGGTACAATTTCTCCCAAATGAGGAATATAGACTGATCTCCAACTGGTTTAACTATCAATAGAACTGAGTAAGAAAGAAACACACTTGCTCAAATAGTCACTGAATTAAGAAAACTAGAAGAGCACCTTGTAAGATAATGTTGTTGCTATTGTTGCGGCAAGGGAATAATGAGGAAGCAGTCGTGTGCTGGTTCGTTCATTTTTAAAATAAGCTTAACCTCACAAGTGATGCTACAGTGAGTGATTACAAAAGTCTGCTTGCTCTAGTTTTTTGTTGGAATTATCAGAAGTTTTTATCTCATTGGTTTTTGGTCCTGTTTTCTAGTTTAAATTTGGAGCTCTCTCGTTTGACTTTTCACGCCAATTCTATCTGGATGTGCTGCGACTCGCGTCCCTTGGAGAAGAAACCCTCGTGCCCTTTTCCCCCCTTGAGGGCCTTTCTTCAAACTTTACTCATGGGGATAGTCACACATTTTGTTTGTTCTCCTGTATGGGTGAAGACTTGGGATCACCCTCGTTCGAATCTTCGGTGATCATCAGACCTATCAATTATTATCAAATGAACATGTATCCACTGCCTGGAGAAGGGCCAAGTTTGTGACTACAATTGTTTGTAATATTAAATCAATACACCCACCCTTTGAGTGCCTAAATCTGTAATGGTTGATAGAATAGTCGCTCTGTCATTAATAGTCATCTCTTAGTCTCTGATCGCACTTTATAATAGTCAATATGGCGTACTGCTGTACAGTTTGTTGCTTCATTCGCGAGAGTTGCCCCAGTAATGTCTCCATTCTTCGGATGCTTGTTGCTCCCCTGCTCTGTAATCTCCCTTTTGCTCTTTGTATTGAGGGAACTCCGAATATTCCAGGCAATCTTTTGCTGCATGTTCTCCTTCAAGAACCAGCCTTTCTATATCCATGGGAAATATACTCGTATGTAAGAGTAGAAACTGATATAACTTAACAGTGCTTTGATAGTCCTCTGTATCACCAGTAAAAATAGAATGCTGGTTCCCAACTTTTTTTTAGGAGCCCCCCTCCCCTTTTTCCAAACTACTTTTGAACACTCCCATCATGGATATAAAACTTAGCAAACAATACAATGATTAATAAATGTAAGTTTATTTGAAAAATAATCACAATATAATGAATACATTCAGATTTATTGCTCTAATAATCTAATTTTACATTACAATTACACTTGTTACTTGATACTTAATAATAATAGTTAATACTTAAGTTTGCATGCCATTCAGTCATTTCTCAATGCCTTCCTAAACTTTACAAATGCTTACTGTTGGATGGTACCACCCCCATTAGGAATCACTGAGATTGAACAGTCCTCAGCTAGGGTCCTAGTCTTTTTAATCTCTATCGGTGGCAGCATTTATGTTAGAGGCCACATTGCCATTTGGGTCAACCATTGTTCCTTTGTCAACCAACTATTTATCTTTTATTGTAGTTGCTATTTTTCTTGTATTAATGATGATGATGATAATAAATGCAAAAAATAGTGGTGATGAATGTTTACTGTAGACCTTTGTGCATGGGAAGCCGTATATATATGCTAGTTTATCAGTGCATGAAGGGGCCTTTTTGGAGTTTTTTCCTGTTGTATTTTTTTCTTACATGGTGGTCTCTCTCCTTTCTTCACCATTGGTTTTCCTCATTTTGTCTGTTTAACTTCACCTTAATTTTGAAATGTGATGCTTTGTTATTCATTACTAAATAAGTCCACCTGCAAATTAGTAAACTTTATTTTAATTGAAGAAATCAACCTCAAGGGAAACCCACTTGCTGATCGACGTTTTAAGAAGTTAGTGGAGTCTGATAGAGGTTTTTCACGCACAGTTCTTGACTACCTGAAACAACATTTAAAAGATAGTGAAGGGAAAAGTGACTCTGGCAAAAATAAGAAGAAAACTGGAAAAAGTAGTCAGAATACTGAGGTAAGCGCTGCTCTATCTTTGTGGGTTGAGAGAGTGCGTGTGAATAGCCTGATTTTAATTTATATTTATTTATGACATTGTCTGTGTTTTTAAAATTTTAGGGGTTAGCTAAGTGTTATAACAAAATGTTGGTTCATTTCTTTTTATTTATCTAGGCATTATCATCACTTGAAATTCCTGTTATATATTACAGCCTAATACTGTAATAAACTTCATAATTTTTTAAATACTATACCTTTATAGGTTCTAGATACATAAATTTATAACAATGTAATAAAGCTTTAATATTAAGTGCTGCAAAGGAAGAAAGTTATTAAAAATGTCATGAATTTGCCCATTCATGTAGATGAATGTGTGTTAAAATTTTTGTTTTACATTTGTGTGGATAAGATAAAACTATGTTAGCCTAAATAGGTTTGGTGTGCCCTTAAAACCATAAATAATTATCTGCTTAATACAGATAACTACTCAACTTTTATTCTTTCTTTGACAGATTGATGAACTCTGTGATAGGTTGGTTGTATTGTCTGCAAAGCAAAATTTAAATGTGAAAGTCAGTGCAGATGTCAGAGATATCAGAGGCGTTTTGGTGTGCTGCATCTTGCGTAACATTGACTTGAATGGAAGCAAGATGAAAAGGTTTTTAAGTATTCAGGTAAATTAATTATTAATTATAATTTTCTTGGGCTATTTTAAGATTAGATTAAACAATAAATTTTTGTGATACATAATCTGACGTTTCATCCGTAAACTAAGGACATTTTTTAAAGAAATTCTTATTGCTGTACGGATTAATAAAATGAAAGCAACTCTTGCAGAAGTGTGAACATTTTTCATCTGTATTAAATTAGATAAAATGTTGAACTTATTACTGTATTTGTTACTTTGTGTATTGCACTTCTGAGCTGCCGTCAAGTAATGAAACATAGGGCTGTACAGTCGACCCTCGACTTACGTAATTAATCCATTCCGAGATGAGTTACTTGAAAATGACGTAAGTTGAACCCCAAAATACATGTAAATCGGGTAATCTGTTCCAGGCCCCCCGAAAAAGTATTGAAAGTAATTAAATAATTAAATTTTTTGATAAAAACTGTGTATATAAACAGAATTATGAATGGTAATTAATAATTATTATTAAGAAACACCATCTGTAAAAGAAAATACATATTAAAAATTAATAATAAAAAATTAATTTTAGACTTATTAATTTGCGAAATTATTAATCACTTCATACAGTATCACTTTATATAATGCACAGTAAAAATAACAATGAAATAACGTGAAATACCTGGCATCCTGCCAGTGAGTGGTCACGCACTGTGTTTGCGATTACGCAGCTATTACGCAACACGAAATAATTACGTAAGATGAATCAATTACAGTCAATGGGGGGCTTCTCGTAACTTGAAATTACGTAAGACAGTGATGACGTAAGTCGAGGGTCGACTGTATTAGGTTTTCATTTTATTCCTGTGTGTGTGAGAGAGTTACAAGGAAAAGAAGTACCTCAAAAGGCCTTGCAGCCCATACCGAGAAGGTACCAATGGCAATGGTGCCAGGGAAAATTTTCTACACCCTCAAATAGTGTGCAAGATTTGGTCTAACCCTTTTCTTGAAGTGATCCACAGAGGAACTGTTCATAACTTCTGAAGGTAACCTGTTCCATGTGTCACAGATCTTATAGGTAAAGTAATTCCCACACACACTAGTCCTAAACCACTTCAAATCCAACTTCCAACCATTGCTGCGAGTTGGGTTATCATTTAAACTAAACATACTTCTAAAATCGACATCATTGAACCTGCGTAAGAGCTTGAAAACCTCGATTGAGTTGACTGCGCAGCCTCTGAGATTCCAGTGAAAACAAGTTCAGGGTGCGTAACTGTTGATTGTAGCCCATATGCCTAACAGAAGGGATTAACTTTGTGGCACTCACCTGCACTCGCTCCACCCTCTCAATATCTTTCCTGAGAGTGGGTGACCAGAACTGCACAGCATACTCCAGGTGCAGCCGAACCAGGGAATTGTACAGAGAGAGCACAATCTCCTTGTTCCGAAACTGAAATTGCCTCCTGATATAACCCAACAGCCTCTGGGCTTTCTTTTCCACCTCTATGCACTGTTTCGTAAACTTAAGGTTGCTGCTAATTAGCACACCCAAGTCCTTTTCTAAATCAGTGGCCTCGATATTACTCCCCAACATTGAGTAGTCTGACTTGGGATTGGCATAGTCAATATGCATGATTTTGCATTTACCAAAGTTAAATGGCATTTGCCATTTTTTTGGTCCACTTTCCTATCCTACCTAGGTCCGCACACAGTTGCTTGATCGCCTCCAGCGTCCCAACATTGGCCCCAAGCTTCGTGTCATCAGCGAATTTGGCAATCCGACTGACGATGCCACCATCTATATCATTTATGTACATGATAAACAACAACGGCCCCAAAACGGAACCCTGAGCAACCCTGCTAGTGACCGAGGCCCAGCCCGAACTAGCCCCTTTAATTACAACCCTCTGCCTCCTATTCTTCAGCCAGTTTTCAATCCACCTACCTACTTCCCCACTGATACCCAGCATGCACACTTTCGCTATTAGCTGGCAGTGAGGTACCTTATCAAAGGCTTTCTGAAAATCGAGATAAAGTATATCAATTGCCCTACTCTTACCATACTCACTCAACATGACGTGGAAAAACTCGAGCAAGTTGGTGAGAGAGAACCTGTGCTGTCTAAACCCATGTTGGGAGTTCTCAAGCAGCTTGTAGGAATCGAAATGGTCAACGATCCTATCCGCTATTATCCCCTCTAATAATTTACCTACAACTGAAGTGAGACTAATGGGACGATAGTTCCCTGGACTTTCGTGATCTCCTTTCTTAAAGATAGGGGTCACGTTGGCTTCCCTCCAGTCACCAGGCACCTGGCCCATCTCGAATGATTTGTTGAAGACTGTAGCCAGGTGGGGAGCCAGCTGGTTGTGCACCTCCCGCAACACTCTGGGGAGAAACTGGTCTGGCCCAGGAGCCTTAAACATGCTCAGTTTGTCTATTCTATTGGTAATGACTGTCATGGTACATTGAACACTATCCAGGCCAGCACCTTCGTACCTGATGCCTGGCTCGGGGATGATGTGGGTGTCATCCCTGGTGAACACTCCCGCAAAGTACTCATTAAGCACATTAGCGATGTCCATGTTGGAGGTCCGCAGAACGCTGCTTCAGTCCTTTAATGGACCTATCATGCTTCTAATGGGCTTTCTACTATTAACAACTGAAGAACTCCTTAGGGTTCCCCTTGCAAAGGCTTGCCACCCATCGTTCTTCGTTACGTTTTGCTAGCCAACCTTCGCCTTCACTTCCCTACACAGGCAGACATATGCTTCAGTGTTCTCGTGGGAATGATTGGCCTTTGCTCTCCTATATGCTACTTTCCCATTTCGGATAGCCGAAGGGATGTCACGATTGAACCACTTAGGCTGTGTTGAAGCAGGGGTGACTGGTTTTGAGGGTATGGCAGCAGACTGCAGTACCATAAATTCATCCCAGAATGCACTCCACACTCCCTCAACATCGCCACCGACCTCTAACCCCATCTCACCTATGCTATCCCTGAGGCTAACAAAGCCCGCCCACCAGAGATAGAGCTTACTGCCTCTTGAGTTGCTACGCTTCACCCAAGGGACGCACACACGGAACCTAATCAGACTGTGATCCCTCCCGCCCAACGATTCATCAATGGTGAGGCCAGTGATGAGGTTGTCTTCGGTCGTGAATACTAAGTCTAGAATGCTTTTGCCTCGTGTAGGCTCATTGACCCACTGAGTGAGGAAGTTCTCATCAGCAAAATCAACTAGCCTCCTCCCTTCGGCATCAGCAGTCCTGTCTTCCCACTTTATGCTGCGACAGTTGAAGTCTCCTAAAACTACACACACCCTATCCCCTAGCAGCCTACGGAGTTCGGTGTATAGGGCTGTATCCTCCTCGAGGAGGAGATGCGGAGGTCTGCACACACACACACACACACACACAGAGAGAGAGAGAGAGAGAGAGAGAGAGAGAGAGAGAGAGAGAGAGAGAGAGAGAGAGAGAGAGAGAGAGAGAGATCCAGATCCAGACTTACTTAATGTTGTATAATTGCTGACCTACGGGAAATGGTATTTTGACAATGACCATGATATATCCCCTCCAAGACTCCTGATTTCTTCCCAGATGTATAAAATTCTAAATTACCCTACTCCAAGTTTTTGTATCCTCAGACAAAATTACACGAAACAATTTGTGAGAAGAGAGTTGCAGCAACCATGGCCACGCATGATCTGGCCAAAGTATTTGGTCCTCTGCATTACTGTGCTAAATCACCTGATAGCATTATGATTCACCCTTTGAATAAGTCTAGTAAAGTCACTGCTAAGAGTTTCTTCAAATCTCTTCAAGATGAGGCAGAAGCTATGCGCAAACAAATGAAAAGGAACACATGCTCTGGAATTCATAAGTAAGCTGTTTACATTTCATTAGTTTCTTTGAATTCCAAGTAATATAGATAGTAATTAGGCCAAAGCCAAACTATAATTATTTATTGCTAATATCCATATAATATGAAATGATGTAATGAGGATATGACATTATTCACATGTTTAACAATCATATACAACTTGGCTACCAAATTCCTCCCCCATTTCCTATACTCATATCTTAAAATGAATGTAATTCATCTTGTTCAGAATTAGTCCTGTTGAAAGAATAGGAAAAGAAAGTAAACATTCGTTAATCCCACGTCTGGGTATTCTGATTTGGCTTATTCTGACGATTAACAATTCAGACCATTCATTGTTTAATCCGACGATCACCCATCCACACTGCTGCCTAAGTACTGCAAAACAATACAGCTACATACAAGAAATTTTTCGAGTGAAAATGGAAAGGATCCTCCCCTTCCAACACACTATAGTTAGTAATAATAAAAACTAAACAAAAATATGACTACCGTACCTCATTGCTGTTCCATGTGTTGGTCTCTCTTCACACGAAGGTCAAACTGGTGGCCCCACTTCTAGGTCTGGCTTTGTGGAGGAGCAAGTTGCTTTCATACGCTCTCCACCGTACATAGCCAGGTACACCTGGCTCATCTGGTACCATCCTCAGCCAGGCATCTAGTCCTCTCTTGAAGACTTCAACTTTGACCCCTGTAACTTTTCTGAGATCCTTTGGAAGCTGGTTAAAAAGTCTTGGTCCCCTGACAACCAAGCTATTTTCCTTCAGTGTTGAGGAGGTCCCTTGTCGGGCCTTTAATTTGGGAACACTACACATTGTGCCTTTCCCATTGTTGTTTGAATGGTAATTGGGTTTAGTTTGAGGTTTAGTACTAGTTTTTCAATCATTTTCCATATGTAGATTATGGTATACCTCTCTCCTTTCCAGGGAGTACAGATTTAGTTTATATAGTCTTCCCCAGTAGTTGAGTTCTTTGCAGCCATCAATCTTTGTTGTGAAATGTGTCTGAGTTTCTTCTAGTTTATTAGTTTCTTCCTTTTTATATGGGGACATCAAAACTGAGCAGTATTCAAGTTTTGGTATAATTGTTTTTAGCAGGGGAATCATTACTGTCTTGTCCCCTTCTTTTGAACATTCTTAGTACCTGTCCTGCGACTTTTTGCTTTATTTATCACTTTCTGATTTTGTGTTTCAAATTTCCCATCATTGGTCATTATTACCCCTAGATTGATCGACTTTGTGCTTCTCTGAGTTTCCTGTCTATCTGTTTAAGTTCCTCTTTTCTACCATATCTCAAGAGCTGAAAATTCTTGGTATTAAATATCATGTTGTTCTCTTCTGACCATTTGTATATTTTGTTTGTGTCCCTCTGCAAGGCCTCCACTTCATTTACATCATTGATTTTTATGCTGATATTTGTATCGTCTACAAAGGATGTTACTATACTGTTGCTGTTTACTCCGCTGTCTATGTCTGTTAGCATGATAATAAACAGGAGTGGGGCCAGTACTGTACCTTGTGGTACTGAGCTGCGTACTTCCGATTCTGATGATGATATACCTTGAATTTTGACGACCTGTAGACATTCTCTGAGGAAGTTGTAGATACATTTTCCCACTTTGCCTGTTATTCCCATATTTATTTTATGTGCTATTATACCGTGATCACATTTGTCGAAAGCTTTAACAAAATCTGTGTATATGACATCGTAGTTGTCATTGCCTTCCAGTGCATCGAGGATATTGTTGTAGTGCTCTATTAGTTGTGGTAGGCATGATCTACCTGATCGGAATTGGTGCTGATTTTCGTTGAGTCTTTCTAGCGTCTCCAAGAAATCATAAATTTTCTATTCTGTCAAATACTTTGGTGAGGTGGGACATCAATGACACTTGTCTATAGTTCTTTGCTGGAGATCTGTCCCCCTCCTTTATATATAGGAACAATGTTTGCTCTTTTCAAGATGTTTGGTATTTCCCCAGTGTCTAGGGATCTTCTCCATATCCAGTATAAAGGTGTAGCTATTTCTTTTTTACCATTTTTAATCAATAATGCGTTCCAGTTGTCTGGACCTGCAGGTGAATGTGGTTTCATTCGTTGTATAGCTCTCGGTACGTCTTCTAGGGTAAAATCAAAGTCTGTTATACTCTCTCCTTGCAATTTCTCTTCAAAGAATGCATCTGTCAGGTATCGCTTTGTCACTTTTTGGGGTACTGAAAACTGATTCATACTGGGCTCTCAATGTTTCAGATATTTCTTTTGGATCGTAGGTTAGTTCATTATTTCTCTTCCTTAAGGGCCCAATAGCGGCGCACATTTTTGTTTTACTTTTCGCATAGCTATAGAAGTATTTTGGATTTTCCTTTATTGCTTCTACCACCTTTTCCTCTTCCCTTTCTGTATGGTCCTTAATCAGGGTTTGTATTTCCCATTGATACCCTCTAGTTTTTCTTGTATTACTTTCCTGTCATTATCTATGCAGTTGGCTAACTTCGC
Source organism: Bathynomus jamesi (assembly GCA_023014485.1). NCBI lineage: Eukaryota > Metazoa > Arthropoda > Malacostraca > Isopoda > Cirolanidae > Bathynomus > Bathynomus jamesi. The sequence goes on along the minus strand of JAJOZX010000273.1, from coordinate 1,631,377 downwards.
CTCCACTCTTTCTTTTGCGGAATATTCTTTTTTGACTCTCAAGCCAGCTCCTCTTTCCTTTTGGTTGTGATTTCGGAGCATATTTTTCTAAAATTCTCAGCATTTTTTCTTCCAAGGTTGTTAGCATTTCTTGTTGTTTTGTTCTCTAAAACTGTTCTCTACTCTATTTGGACCATGTGCGATCTGATTGCTTCCCAATTTATAGTCTTTGAGTTTAAGTTAAAGGCCCTGAATTTACTTCTTTCCTCAATATGTGTATTGTCTTTTAATGCTGTCGTCATATTTGTTGATATCTCGATTAAGTTGTGGTCTGAGATAATGGTTGGGGTTATTTTTATATCAGCAATCAAGTTCATGTTATTCGTGAATACCAGATCCAGGCAGTTTTATTTATGTTCTTTGTTTTTCGTTGCCCTTTGTGCATTTCAAGTTCGTTTTCCTTCGGTATCACTTGTTTTGTTGCCCCTATGGTCTTCCAAGAGAGATCCGTTTCCACCTACCTATTCTGGTAGCTTCTTGCCCGAAAATGGTTTGGCTTGGTAGTTTCCAGCTGTGTCAACTGCATGTGTTGGATGACATTTAGCAGCCGTATCGTGTCTGCGATGTTGAAAAAAATTTGTTTATTGTGTTCCTATTGTCCTTTGGGTTCGTCAGGAGATGTTGACAGTAGCATTTTTTCCAGTATTTGCAGGTTCCATATTCTGCATAAATCCTGCAGATGTCCGGGTGGTAGAATTTGCATCTGTCTCCAAATTTACAGTGACCATTATTATAGAAGAAATTGCATATTGGGGGATGTTCATATATACATTGCCCTCTTTTAAATCTGCACTTATCTTTTATATAATATCTGCATGTAATTCCTTCCCCATATTTACTCGGGGCCTTTATTTTTTGCTCCTTATTGGGGGACAGTTTCACTTTCTTTTTTTTTTATTGCCCTCTTGTCCTTTCCTATTTGTGTTAATGTCCTTCATTGCCCTTATACTCTCTTTCACCTACATGATTTCGGCCTTGTATAATGGTATTTGATTTTTTTCTACTTCGCTTTTCTTCATTTCTTGTTTTCCTCTGTTCTTTATTCCCACTTTCCTCTCTTATTTTTTTCTCAGTCCTTTCTGCTTTAAATACCATAAAAGAGTTTATTTTGGTCATGCAGTTTTTGCAGAAAATTTTTATCCCATTGCTTCGTGTTCATTATAAGGGAGATTTTTTTACATCTTCCCATTATAGGAATCTAAAATCAAAAAGCAGCTGACAGAGATCGCACTTCATCATCTCTCTCATTTATTGCATCATTGCAGATACCACAGAGTTGCAGGAATTTATTTACCATTTCCATGTTACTGATAGAGGGTAGCCACTGGTGCACAAAATTTACTCAAAAAGGGTATTGTGGGAAGTATTGGGTGGGGTTGACTCAAGCTGTGAGGAAAAGTATTCTCCGTTACTCCGGGGGATGGGGGATGTGGCATGCTGTATACTTTTCACTGATTGGTGCTTGCAACTGTGGCCACAGGGGATAATGGCGGGTATTTGTAGGAATTTCGATAGGCAGCTAATTTTCTTCACAAAGAAACACTCAGAAAAGTGCTGTATAGATTAATTTGCTTTGTTTTTATTCACCTTTTTTGATCTGTACTGCGATTTTTACTTTTTAAAGAGAAATACCACTATGCACTATCAATTAACTCGCAATATCTGCACCGTTTAAAACTGATGAACTGCAGGATTTTTACTGTAATAGCGCTTTTATTCAGACTTTGATCAAAACACGTGTAACCATCACACTGGCAAAACAAATATATATATAATATATATATATATATTCTAAGAAATCTCATTTCCTAGTGAATTGGGGTGAGAAGGCAGTGTGTACAATACAGAAGGTAATGAAAAGGAGAAAAGACAAATCAAAGTGTGTATATATATACTTACATTATGTTGTTTTGTGCGTTCATCTCGCTTCACACAGAGCATCAAGCTGGTGGCCCCGCCTCTAGGTCTGGCTTGGTGGAGGAGCGAGTTGCTTTCTTGCACTCTCCACCGTACATAGCCAGGCACGCCTGGCTCATCTGGTACCATCCTGAGCCAGGCATCCAGTCTTCTCTTGAAGACTTAAACTTTGACCCCTGTTACGTTTCTGAGGTCCTTTGGAAGCTGGTTGAAAAGTCTTGGCCCCCTGACAACCAAGTTATTTTCCTTCAGAGTTGAGGAGGTCCCTTGTAGGGCCTTTAATTTGGGAACAGTACACATTCTGCCTTTTTTATTTTCCAGTGTTGTTTGAATGGTAATTGGGTTTAGTTGTAGGTTTGGTACCAGTTTTTCAATCATTTTCCATATGTAGATTATGGTGTACCTCTCTTCTTCTTTCCAGGGAGTACAGATTTAATTTACGTAGTCTTTCCCAGTAGTTGAGTTCTTTGCAGCCATCAATCTTGGCTGTGAAATGCCTTTGCATTTCTTCTAGTGTATTAGTTTCTTCCTTTTTATCGGGGGATGTCAAAACTGATCAGTATTAAAGTTTTGGTATAATCAGTGTTTTTAGCAGGGGAATCATTACTGTCCTGTCCCTTCTCTTGAACATTCTTAGTACCTCTCCGCAGTGATGGACATCGATACATGAAAATCGCTAAAGCGATACCGATACATCGATACATGAAGAACGTCTTAGGCGATACTGATACATGCATCGCCGGTACATTTTTATAATTATTCATTTAATATGTAGGTATTAGATATTATTCTTTACACTAGTAATTTGTATGCACTGTAAGTAAAATCAATGACATTTTAATGGGTTTTATAGATGTAAATAAAAACAATTGCTTTATTTAATGAAAGTATGTTTTAATTTTGTAGGATACATGAATGACTGAAAATATTACACTAACAATTAAAAGTAATTACTATTACCCTTCAAAAATACCAGCTGGCTAAACATCTGGTCAGACAGTCTATTCCTTTTTGGAGCGTGAATGTGACCAGCCAAACTAAACAACCGTTCTACAGGAGCAGAGGATGGTAGTGGTGTGTTATACTTCAGGAAGACCCGTAGAATTCCTGGGTACTGCCTCAGAGATTGGAGAGAATGACTTCTGTCACCCAGATACTGTAAAACTTCCATCTCGGTGGAATCTTGGGTTGCAGAGACATTAGTGGAAGCAGACTCATAACAGAAGAAATCATCTGCACTTCCGTCAGATGCAGCATCACTTAGTTGTTGCTGGGGGGTCTGCTCACTGAGGCTCTTAACAGCATTAACCAACATTTCTTGAACCCTCTTTTTGACAATGTTAGTATTAAATTTGCCTTTTATTGTCATCCACTTTAACTTGAACAGAGGATTTGAAGACGATGCCAGTATTGCTGCTTTAAACTCGTGCAACGCATCAAGGCACAGAAACTTTTCAAACCACTTAGTGAACCCTACTGTGACTGCATTGAGAAGTGGCTGACAATGACGCAATGCCTCCAAATTCAAACGCTCTAGCTTCTTCTCTACAGCTAACAATGTTTCTATATTATGGTTAATTAATCTCAATAACACAAGTACAAATGTGTTTAAACGTTGCGCCGTACTGTGTGACGTGACCAGTAGAGTAGTACTGTCATTAAATAAATATTTAATAATAGTCATTCCAGCTCAACTGGTACAGATTTCAGAAAGTTGGTCGGGTGACCATCTCCGATTTTCTTCAAATTTTCAGGGTTGATTCATACACCATTCAATAGCTTAAATCTAAAATTTTAGCTTCTTCAGTCAAAAATGTTTAATTTTATGGTTGCTTAAATGGCCCCCACCTTCGACAAAAAATGCCCATGTTGGGCTTGATTGGCCAATGCCTTCATTTTGAGAGGCCTTGAAAAGTGTCTTCTAATAGGAGTAGAAGCTTCAAATTTGTCATGCCAATACCACTTCTGGTGGGCTTTTCAATTTTGTAAGCTAAAAGGCTGTGGAACAAATAGTTTCTGAGTTACAAGGGCTTAAACATGGCTCCATTTTGAAGCTTGCATCAATTCCTCCCACTTTTACGACTCTACCATTTTCAAAAGTTTTAGTTCTACATCAATCACAGCTGTTTTAATACTCCTAATAGTCTCTATGGGTTGTAAATTTATGAGTGAAATAAAAAAATAACCAAAAAAGGATTTATTTTTATTTTTAAAAATTTCCAAAGGTTGATATTTTCACAAAATTTGCAAAATTAACATCAACTTTGGAGCTTAATATAAAGGTGTCCGAAATTAGTCAGGGAGTTGATACTTCTAGTAAAGAAAGATACATATGTGTACAAAAACATATATTAAGGAATAGATCTCAACTCAACTCAACTTCATATAGTTTTGGCTATTCAAAGAAAAGTACTTTTTGTGAAAAATTCTGAATTTTTTCAAAATTTTGAAATGTTTACATTTCTTTTTACAACATTGAATTGTAATTTTACTTCCATTTTATTACTTGGTAAGTTAATTCACAAATGTTAAATTATCTAAATAAGTTTTACTCATAAAAAAGACAATATATACCTAGATTATTACTACATTTGCAGTTAACACAGCAGATGGACCAGCTTGTAGGCTCAATACTTGGATCTACCTAAGTAAATCATGTAGAACCGTGTTCTTCTGCTCTTTAAGCACTTCCTAGTAATTTAAATTATGCAGTTAGTACAGTGGAACCTCAATATACGAACTTAATCCGTTCCTGAGGGTTGTTTTGATATCGAATTGTTCGTATATTGAATCAATTTTTCCCATAAGAAATAATGTAAATTGGATTAATCCGTTCCAGACCCCCAAAAGTTACCCCTTACGAAACATTTTTAAGTCAAAATATTGGTTAATTAAACCTGTAAAATAAGATTTACATGCATAAAATCATACATGAAACCTGTAACAACAATAAATAATGCAATATTATACAAATAAATGAAAATTTAACCTGAACTGTGGGGTGGAGGAGGGAGATTTTTGTTTGGAAGGGGAGTCACCTTCCATAAAAACATCAGGTAACTCCCCTTCTGGTGTTCTGTCTCTTCTGGCTAGAGAGAAACTGACTGGCTTCTTTCGGTTCGGATATGAGGGAATGGTTCGTATACAAGGACAATTTTTCCTTGAAAAAGTTGTTCGTATACCGATTTGTTCGAATAGAGATGCGTTCGTATATTGAGGTTCCACTGTACAGATAAACTAGCAGTAACCACCATTTTCAGTACAAAACCTTAAATTTAAGTAGCTTTGTTGTATTACTTCCCTTAATACAAATGTACAGTACTTAGCTATATACAATAATGAATTCCTGAGTTTTTAAGCATGTGAATTATTGGCTATAAGTTCATATTCTTTTTTTAATATGTGTTGTTTTATGTAAATTCGTATGTAAACTTATATATAGCTAATAACTTATGTTTAGACACTGGCTCAGAAATTTAGTATTGTACTCAGGCTTTAAGTCTGATTGTCTTCAACACTCCATGGCCTCAGCCATAAATTGGCAATTTATTATTCAGCTTGATACAGGTCTGTAGTTACTTAGGCTTTTTTTTAAATACTCCTCAATTTTAGATAAACAATCATTTGATAACTTGTACTGTCTCCCCATTTTCCCAGCAACTGTAGGTGGTTCAATTGAACAAAACATGTTGGAATGGAATCCAGCAAATGTCCTCTTCTTCAGGCCATTTAAAAGGATTCTTTTTCATGAAATTTACTAATAGATCCTTCTCAGTATCACACACTTCAACTATGTTTCCAACAAACCAGTCACCTTCATAGAAACAGGCCACATATGTACCAGGTTTATATTGGTAAGCCACATTTTCTTGTGTAGCATTGAGGAAGGAAAGTTGTACGTTAAAGAAATTTTCATCACTAGAAATTTTGTACAGTTTAATGCCTGTTGATGAAGGTCTAAAGCAGTGATATGAACGGGTTCCTGGGATTGTCTTAATTAAGGAATACCTTTTTTCTAACTCAAATAAATTAGCATTTTCCTCAATTTTAGCTGAATCAATGTACAGAAATTGTATACCATTAATATTAGATTTGCACCAATCGAACATCTCTTTTGGATTGGTGATGTGACCTTTACTTGTTGCTTGTAGACTTGCCCGGGCAACTAACCTTTTGACGGTGCCACCAACACCATCACAGGGGCTCTTTCCGTGAGAGGTGGCAAAAAAGTTCCATTCACATGTTAGTTGGAAATCTTTTTCATGTAACACTGAATTAATGATGTTTTTATAGTTTTTATATTGACTTGCTGTGCTATCGTTAAAGTAACAAATATATTTTAGTTTAGGATTCTGACTTTTAAGTAATTTCAAGGCTTCACATAAAAAAGAATGAACTGCAGTTGTGTTGTGTGTAAGTGAATCTGATATTACACAAAAATTTATAACTTTTAGTTCACCATCAACTTTTTGATAGCAGACTACCGGATGCAAGGTAGCCTGGGTATTGTCCCAGTGATGCCCTTGTACGGCATCCTGAATTATAAAACTATAGTTTTCAGAGAAGTCAACAAGCACTAATGCTGTAGAATCATTGAGGTTTTCTTTAGTCAAACAAATATTTTGATTGGGCTTTTGCTATGAAATGGTGTACTTTCAACTTTTTTGCACTTTCACATGTGTCTTCTACTACATTCGAAACACTTTTTGTCATTGTGACCAGTTGGGTATGGTCTGTATGAAGCCACTGCTTAAAGGAAACCTCATCATCCATGTCATAATCATTGTTTTCAAAAATGGTAAGAAGCCAATCCCGTAATTCATTTAAACCAGGACATGTTTTGCAGTTATTAATCATGCAGTTTCTGGTTTCAGTGTTGCAGACTATTTTCCCTAGTAACACTCTTAATTCTACTTTGATGGGGAGTGATTCACATAAAAGTTTAAAGTTCTGGTGTATTTCACAAATGCATACATTGTGTGATCCTTTACTCCCCACACCCATACACCATTTTGGTCTCAGTTCAAAAAACTTTGATTTGGAGATTTTGTCATTTGGATATTTATTTTTGTAAAGCGTATATAATTCTCTGATATTTGTCAACAACAGTATTTTCTGCTTGTGAACCTTCCCTTGTGGTGTTTTTATTGATTTGTAGTCTTTTTTACCAGGGCATTCTCTAGTATATTCGTTGTTTTGGAAAAATTCTATCACTCTTTCCTTTATTTCATCACTTATACCCTTGCTACTCTTTTTATTTCTCATTATAGGAAGGATACCTTCTTTTCTCTTTAAGGCCCTCACAGCATTAACCATTCTGGCTGACACTTCAAATTCTTTCATAATTCTTTCTCTGGACCAGGTTTTACCAATTGGAAGGAGTGTTAGAATTTGTATCTTTTCTTGTCTGGTACTAGTTTTACACTTTTCTTTCAGTTCCTCTATCATATGCTGATAACACTTTTCTTCCTCACTCTCTATAGGTTTCTCCGCTTCCTCATCCAAAATGCTAGGCTTCATATGAAGTACTTTTGACAGCTTTGATTTTGTTGATGTTTCAATTTGCTTTAGTTTCCTTTTCGCGTAAAACTTTCGATCTCTTGCTCTTACATACTTAATGGGTGAGCATTCTAGTGAACCTAACATTTCGTCAAATGTCTCCTTAACTATTTCTTCTGGAACATATTCATCACTACCTGAGTCTTTTTCATCTTCAATCTTCTTGGCTCTAGAGAAGCATGTTGAGCAAAGTTTCTGTCCTGGTATCAGATTCAGTCTAGTTGCTATGTCTTTGTCAATAATTTGTAGTGATTCTGCAAATAAAGTAGGGTAAGGTAAACTCTAAACACATTGGAAAATAATTTTAAAACCTCAACATTTGGTTATAGGCTATTCGTATAAAATATTCAAAACATATGCATTCACTAGCATAGTATATAGCCTACCCTATTAAAATTAAATAGCTAATTTAGGTTACAATTTACAATATAAACTTCTTTATGAAATATAAATATATTAGTACCTATATTTACTTTTCTTTCGATGATTTCTCCATGGATCTTGGCAGCTACGTTGCATTTGTTGTAATGCATTCCAAACATTTTTTCATGGTGGTAGCATACAGTAGCACTATTTGGGCTGATTACAGTTGCTTTTGTTCTCCACAATAGCAGTTTCCTTGTTTCATCTGTCAGCTCATGTAAGGTATACATACCCACCTTCCTGGCGAGTCTGTGTTCATGACATGGATCATCCAAGTACATACCAAAGCTGCACTTTGATTCTTGATTAGAATAAGCCATTATTACAGGCAGTAAAATTAAGTTAATTGCTCTAGTTAAATTTTCTGAAAATAAAAGATCATGATCTATAAAATAGGCCTGGACATTAATGATTAACCATCATGTTTTACATTTATAAGAATATACAAAACGAAATGAGCTACCCAGAGCCCTTCGAGTCGCTGGTTGTTTTGACAGACATATTAAATTTCTTGTATGTTTTAGACTTATTTACATATTATTACAATTGTAAATCAACTTAATAAGTAATAAAATGGAAGTAAAATTACAATTCAATGTCATAAATAGAAATTTACAAATTTTGCAAAAATTTGAGATTTTTCACAAAAAGTACTTTTCTTTGAATCACCAAAACTATATGAAGGAGTTGAGTTGAGATCTATTCCTTAATATGTTTTTTTACACATATGTATCCTTCTTTACTAGAAGTATCAACTCCCTGACTAATTTCGGACACCTTTATATTAAGCCCCAAAGTTGATGTTAATTTTGCAAATTTTGTGAAAATATCAACTTTTGGAAATTTTTAAAAATAAAAATAAATCTTTTTTTTTTTTTTTTTTTTTATTTCACTCATAAATTTACAACCCATAGAGACTATTAGGAGTATTAAAACAGCTGTGATTGATGTAGAACTAAAACTTTTGAAAATAGTAGAGTCGTAAAAGTGGGAGGAATTGATGCAAGCTTCAAAATGGAGCCCTTGTAACTTAGAAACTATTTGTTCCACAGCCTTTTTGCTTGCAAAATTGAAAAGCCCACCAGAAGTTGTATTGGCATGACAAATTTGAAGCTTCTACTCCTATTAGAAGACACTTTTCAAGGCCTCTCAAAATGAAGGCATTGGCCAATCAAGCCCAACATGGGCATTTTTTGTTGAAGGTGGGGGCCATTTAAGCGACCATAAAATTAAAAGTTTTTGACTGAGGAAGCTAAAATTTTAGATTTAAGCTATTGAATAGTGTATGAATCAACCCTGAAAATTTGAAGAAAATCAGAGATGGTCACCTGACCACCCCTGTACCAATTGAGCTGGAATGACCCAATATTATTATTTATGTATATTCATAAATATAACTCAGTAGTGTCATATTATAACATCTATTTAAATATTTAAAAATTCTTATTAATGTATCGATGTATCAATTTTTTTAGATACATTTCAGAAAATTGACCTTAGTGATACGGGTAAATAGATACTTTTGTCAAGTAGCTAAAGCGATACCGATACAAAAGTATCGATCGATACGTATCGGAGATACATGTATCTAGATACTGCCCATCACTGCCTCTGGCGACTCTCTTTGCTTTATTTATCGCTACCTAATTTTTCGTTTCGAATGTCGCATCATCGGTCATTATTATCCCGAGATCGATCGCTTTCGTGCTTCTCTGAATTTCCCGTCTATCTAGAGCATAATATGCAGTCTGTTTAAGTTCTTCTTTTCTACCATATCTCAGGAGCTGAAATTTCTTGGTATTAAATGACATGTTGTCTTCTGACCATTTGTATATTTTGTTCATGTCCCTCTGCAAGGCCTCCACGTCATGTACATCGCTGAGTTTTCTGCTGATCATTGTATCGTCTGCAAAGGATGTTACTATACTGTGATGTTTACTCCGCTGTCTATGTCTGTTAGTATGATAATAAACACGAGTGGGGCCAGTACTGTCCCTTGTGGTACTGAGCTGCGTACTTCCGATTCTGATGATGATATACCTTGAATTTTGATGACCTGCAGATGTTCTCTGAGGAAGTTGTAGATCCATTTTCCCACTTTGCCTGTTATTCCCATAGATTTCATTTTATGTGCTATTATACCATGGTCACAGTTGTCGAAAGCTTTAGCAAAATCTGTGTATATAACATCATGGTTATCATTGCCTTCCAATATATCGGATATTGTTGTAGTGTTCTGTTAGTTGTGATAGGCATGATCTACCTGATTGGAATCCATGCTGATTTTCATTGAATCTTTCCTGTGTCTCCAGGAAATCATAAATTTTCTCTCTAACTATTCTTTCAAACACTTTGGTGAGGTGGGCCATTAATGACACTGGTCTATAGTTCTTTGCTTGAGATCTGTCCCCTCCTTTATATATAGGGACAATGTTTGCTCTTTTCAAGATGCTCGATATTTTCCCAGTGTCTAAGGATCCTCTCCATATCCAGTATAAAGGTGTAGCTACTTCATTTTTACAGTTTTTAATCAATAATGCGTTCCAATTGTCCAGACCTGCAGATGAATGTGGTTTCATTTGTCCTATAGCACTCGCTACATCTTCTGGGGTAAAATCAGTCTTTTATATACTCTCCTTGCATTTCCTCTTCAAAGAATGCATTTGTCAGGTATCGCTTTGTCACTTTTTGGGGTACTGAAAACTGATTCATATTGAGCTCTCAATGTATCAGCTATTTCTTTTGGATTGTCGGTTAGTTCATTATTTCTCATCCTTAAAGGCCCAATAGTGGCGCGCATTTTTGTTTTCCTTTTTGTATAGCTATAGAAGTATTTTGGATTTTCCTTTATTGCTTCTACCACCTTTTCCTCTTCCCTCTCTGTATGGTCCTTAATCAGGGCTTGTATTTCCCTATCGATACCCTCCAGTTTTTCTTTTATTGCTTTCCTGTCATTATCTCCGCAGTTGCCTAACTTTGCCTCCACTCTTTCTTTTGCGGAATAGTCTTCTCTAGCCAGCTCCTCTTTCCTTTTGGCTGTGATTGCAGAGCATATTTTTCTGAAATTCTTAGCGTTTTTTCTTCCAAGGTTGTTAGCATTTCTTCAGTTTTATTCTTGAAAATTGTTCTCCATTCTATTTGGGCCATGTGCGATCTGATTGCTTCCCAATTTATAGTCTTGGAGTTTAAGTTAAAAGCCCCAAATTTACTTCTTTCCTCAATGTGTATTGTCTTTTAATGCTGTCGTCATATTTGTTGATACCTTGATTAAGTTGTGGTCTGAGATAATGGTTGGGGTTATTTTTTTATATCAGCAATCAAGTTTGTGTTATTTGCTTGCTCCTGGTCTTCTCTTGTGCCCCCCTTGTCCTGGTGAATATACAGGGTGTCCCATAAGTCTGGCATAGGAAAAAATAATAATAAAAGGCAAAACAAAAGCTTTTATTTACAGAACGTGCTCAATATGTCCACCATTGTTTTCAATACACAAATTCAGACGTGATACCCAGTCAGCAAGCACATGGTGAATGATGTCAGGAGTAATGGTGTTACATGCCCCAAAAATGCGCTGCTGCAAATGTTCAACACTCATAATTTTCTCTGCATATACCAGCGCTTCCAAGTGGCCCCAGAGATAAAAATCTAGTGACGTGAGATCCAGGCTTCTAGCTGGCCATTCCACAGGCCCTCAACGTCCTATCCAATGACCAGGGAATTGTTGGTACAGGTATTCCCTTACTTGGGTGCTGTAATGTGCAGGAGCGCTGTCTTGCTGGAACCATGTTGGGAAATTTCCTTCTTCGTTCAAGACACTGGGAAATGCTTCTTCCTTGAGCATATGTAGGTAGGTGCCTCCAGTGACATGTTCATCAAAAAAAGAGTGGGCCTATGATGCGATCCTTCCAAATGCCACACCATACCATCACCCAAGACACACCATGTTCCTTTGAAGAGGTATACCAGTGAGGGTTGTTTTGAGACCAGTAGCAGGTGTTCTGTCGATTTACCTCACCATTTCCATAAAAAACAGCCTCATCACTGAACAGAATGGTGGATGGGAAATTGGCATCTTGAGCATATTGTTCTGTAGCCCATTCACAAAATTCCATCCACCAGTCGGGATAATCTTCGCTTAATTTCTGTAGGATCTGAAGTTTATATGGATGCCATTTGTGAGCCTGAAGAATGCGATGGATGCTACTTTTTGACACTCCTGTCTCGGCGGACAATCGCCGAAGGGACTTATTGGGACTTCTGTTAAAATGAGCCAGGATAGCAGTCGCTGTATCATCGTCAGTGGACCTCCTTAAGGTCCACTGCATGGTTTATCTTCTATGGATCCTGTTTCCTTAAACTTTGCAACAAGTCTGCTAACACAACTCTGTTATTGGCTCGCGGTCTGGATGCAGTCTGTTAAATTCAGCAGCGGCCTCTCTCTGACTCCGATTTCCTATGAGTAGAATTATCTGGATTTGTTCTTCTTTGCTCACAGACATTATGGCCTGTAGAAAGAGAAAACTATGAATTATGGTTTGTAGAAAGAGAAAAATATGAATTTCTCCTATGATGCCAGACTTATGGGACACCCTGTATATATTCCTATCCACCTTTTTGTTTTTTATAAATGGGAAGTTAAAGTCTCTGCAGATCATTATATTGGGGGTTTATGGCCTTTATTAGCTTTCTGATGTCATCAATGGCCTGCAAGAATTTTTCGGTTTGGGTGCTTGGAGGTCAGTAGTGTGGGCACAAAATGTATGAATGCAATCGCAAATGTTGATAAATATTGCAAGAGTGCCAACCCCTCACCCCCTTGTTGCAAGGCACCCCCAAAATGGGGTTGCAAGCGGTTATGCAACTTGAAGTTATCCCCCAAGCTGAACCCCCCAAAGGGGTATGCAACTTGGAGGCAGAGTTATCCCCAAGCTGAACCCCCCAAAGGGAGACCTAACATAAGAGAGAGGAGGGATGTTCGCTCGGCTGCTGCCAAGCGCATTTTTTTTTTGTTTAAGTGCTGCAACCCTGTTGGATTATTGACACCATATTTTTTATTTATTTATTTATTTTTTGTCTCCCCAAAGGGAGTTTGCAAAATTTGTTGTGCATATGAGGTCTTCAGCCATGCTGCCGCTCTCTTTTGGGCCCCTAATCAGCCAATTGGCTTAGAAAGTTGAGTGGCCAGATTCGCTATTTAATTAAACCATATATTATTCCGCCAGTTGGCTTAGAAGGCTGAGTTGTCAGTTGGCGTTTATTTATTTAAGTATATATTCTGACTTCATAAGCCAGGTGGCTTAGAAGGCATAAATGGCGTGTATATAACTTTGGAGCGAATTAAAAGCGTACATACACTCACCGACTGTACATCCCTATTGACACACACACACACACACACACAAAAGCATCACCAACAATCGTATAGACTATAGACTTTTAGGAGCTCCAACAGGAGATGGTGAAATGAGGGCTACGACTTTTAGCTCACTCATCAAAAGGCGATGAGGGCTACGACTTTTAGCTCACTCATCAAAAGGCGATGAGGGCTACGACTTTTTAGGAGCTCACCCCATTAACACCGCGTATCCGATATGAGGGCTACAACCAAGCGTCCAAACGAATGGTGGTGAAACCAACCATCAACCAACTCCTGGCAGACTGTCACTAAATATGTCCAATAGACAGACCTATTAAACAAATAGGATTATTGCAACGTTCGTTCATGTTGTTTATCTCCCTTTCTCAGTTGCCGTATGAGTTGCCAGTTTGCACTTATTTATTTAACATATTACGCCTTAGAAATCAGCTTTAAAAACCAAACAAAATGATATAATTAAATGCCGTGTACAAACAAAAAGGAATAAATAAAACGCCAATACATCATTCTGATTATTTACATGAGTTAATGGAAATAAATATACAATCGGGTACAGTATATATGTTTCAGACCAACAAAGACCCTAGGATCCACTCATGGCTGGTCTACCTAACTGTGTTCGTAATTGTGTATTGTGCATGTCCTCCGTGGTGGCGGAGGGGACCTACAATTTTACGTGGGTTCCGAACCACAAGAACAAGAAATTTTTATAGTGGGCACACTAGGGGCCACTTCGGCCCATCGAGGTGGCTCCACCATATAAAAACTGCCTGTACATTGGCAATGACCAATTTTTACAAAACTAAATAATTATCAATTTAAAATTTAAAACCATTATTATATATGATCAAAAATAATAGCATCATGAATGGGAAATATATAATAAAAAATATACAAATCGGTGTATCATCAATATATTAGTACAGGAAAAATGTACAGATATAAATATATTGAAAATATAAGAAACGTATAATCAATTGCATATTAGTACAGGAAAAATATATAGAGATATATTAAATATATTGAAAATATACGAAACGTATAATCGATTGCATATTAGTACAGGAAAAATATATAGTTATATATATTGAAAATATACGAAACATATAATCAAATGCATATTAGTACAGGCTATATATATATATATATATATATATATATATATATATATATATATATATATAATTTAGACCGTTTCACGATTATATGGTAATTTTTCAAATTGATTTTTGATAAACGCACACATTTTTTTTTTTTATATAAAGGAAGAAAAACAAATAGACAAAATATCATTTTATTTGAATGATAAAAAGGCACCCCTCAGATGGCACTTCTTTCACATTAATGGATAATTACAGCAAATATAAGACTGAACGAAAAATATGTTTTAAAACAAAGCGACTTAAATTCTATTTAAGACATATATTGATTAAGAATATAGGGATTTCAGTGGCTGAGGGACCTCCTTTCTCTGATTTTCAATGATTTGAAAGGCCAGTTGTCTCTCTTCCTCACTCTTTGTGAGCTTCTCATTAAACTCTGTAGCCAGTTTGACTCCTCGTTCAGCACAGTCGTTGATTACTTCGACTGCCATGACCCGATTACGGTGCTCCTCAATGTCTTCAAGTTTCTTGGGAATTTCTATTTTCAAACACTTGAAGAAGTCTTGTGTTTGAGTTGTGACAAAACTGGTAATCTTTAAGTCATTGGGGTTTTGCAACATTCGGGGGTCCACCTTTCTTGCCCTCACTTTTCGAGGAGGCGCGTGGTGAAGGTTGTGGAGCATTAGAACCTTATCATCTTCAGTCACGAGGTTTGAGAAAAAGCCAAATCCTACAAGATCCTCACTCAAGTACCAACCATGGTTCTGAAGTTTTTTGAGGGCTGTAGCACCCACTTCCTTATCAACCTGGATCTTGTAGATATGTAGCATCTTGAGGAGGGCCAAATCATTTGCTGGAGCATCAATTCCAACTGGAGATGTATACCAAGCTTGAAGATAAACTGTCACTGAAAGGCGTTTATTCGTATCAGAGCTTTTTTTCATGAGGGGTGAGAAGGAATTGGTTCCTAAATAAGTAAATTTTTAAGGAATAGATGCCCTTTCCCATCCATCTAGCTCTGCTGTAAGCTCCTGGGTAGTGGAATCTGCTATCAGAGCCTTTATTTGTTTTAGGCATTGGACAACCAAGGAAGATACTGTAAGTGCAAGTTCTAAGTATTCCCTGTAGTCACCTCGAGTGTGGCCCTCTTGAAGTTTGGAGTTGATGAAAGAAATAAGCTTGTCTGCTTCAAGATCCAATGATCTAAAGATTCTGAGGTGAGATCATTGGGTTCATAGGGCTTGTAATTCTGCTGATCAATGTTATCCCAACAATCTCTGAATCGATTGAATAAGGGAATTTGTGGACCCGAAGAAGAGAAAAACATGTCAAAAACTGCAGTGATAAGAAGCTCGTGGATATGGTGGCGGCATGCCAGAAAAAGGAGTGATCTCTGAAGGGCCTTTTGGATGATGGTACAAGCCCCAGCATGGATACCTGTATTGCTTGCAGTAGTATCAAACAAAGGCCTGCTACCCACTCATTTACTTGTGGCCATTGCTTCAAGACATCTAAAACTGCTCTCCCCATTTCTTCTCCCGTTCCAGAAATAAGCTTTGGAATAGACAGTAATTTTTCTAATTCGCCTGCACCAGTCACAACAATGGGCATTACATTAATCTTACCCCCATGCATGGATGGAAGAAGCTTTCCATCAAAATGAATTATTAAAGGGGTATTTGGTTGGAAACTGGCTTTAATGTCTTCTCCCATCTGCATCCGTGTTGATCGCCGAGACCTGTAGATAGAGGATGATGAAGTGTGATCTCTTCAATTTCCACTCCAGCAGCTGAAAGGG
Organism: Bathynomus jamesi; assembly: GCA_023014485.1. NCBI lineage: Eukaryota > Metazoa > Arthropoda > Malacostraca > Isopoda > Cirolanidae > Bathynomus > Bathynomus jamesi. Next base: position 1,615,164 of record JAJOZX010000273.1, on the reverse strand, counting down.
CAGGTGCCACAATGTGCATAGCAGCTCTTGCAGATGTTCCAGTGCGGTCCAGAGCAGCCAAGAACTTTTTATCCCTAACAATTACACCTGGTTCAAGCTTCTCCTTTTTTGAAGATGATGATGAGAGTGCTCTGTAGAACAATTCATCACCAGATGATTCTTCACTTCCTCCTGAACCGGAATTTTCACATTGGTTGAGATCCACAACCTTTGTCAATTGCCTCATTTCTTCCTTTGATTTCCTGCGAAGTTTTTCCATTCTTTCCATGCTTATCTGTCGTGCTTTTGCCTTTCTTGAAAACTCCTTGTCTTCTGGACCCATAATCATTTTCCGATCGTTCCTTTGATCCTTAAGAAAATCTTTATCCTCCTGCAATTTTATTTCTGTTTCCACTTCTGAATGAGCTACATCGAAAAGCTTCTTTAAGCTGGTGACAAATTCTGCTTCATTCTTCTCTTGGGTAGGAGTTCGTCGAGTTCGGTTCTTGACCAGCCCTTCATGCTTATTGTAAAGCCTTTTAAGCTTTGAGACAATATAAGGCTTGTGGGATGTAATTAAGGAGGCTTTTTCCCACATAGCAATAACTTCGCTGGCTACAGTTGCGCAAGCTACAGAGACATTTTGCTTTCCCACCTTAATGTGATAAAAAAGACGTTTAAGGACATCACTGTTAGTTGGAAGCTGCTTCTCAGAAAAACCCTCTTCCAGCACTTGTCCGACCAACCAGACTTCACACTTGTTTCTGGTTTTTGCCATAATTCTGAGGGAAAAAGTTTTACCACCTGTTAGTCTAATAATAATATAATATAATCATTAATCACTCGCCTAAATTATATTATGACTTGATTACTGTAAGAAAGTTGTAAAGTAACATGAAGTAACCTTTCTCGAACAGTAAACTTGTGAAAATATCAGTAATTATAGATGAAAAAGCAAATAAAACATCATATAATCCATAAAGGGAAAAAATGGAAATTCTAGAATAGTTATCCTGAAGGAAGAATTTTCTAGAATTCTCTCTAAAGAATATAGGGGGGTGACTGGACCATTCATGAAAATGACCTACTTATCTTCCAATTTTATTTATGAATTTTATATACCAAATTTAAGAGGACATCACAAAATAAATATATTTGCCAGAAAAATGAAAATTTTCTCATGAGGGGTAAAATAGATATGCATTGAGGGGTGGGATAACAATAAGCTCTTGTCTTAATATTTTGCATGAAGTCTTTATTCATGACATATTACTTTTTTAGTATGTGTGCGTTGAGCCATCATAAATATTAAGACAAGAGCTTATTGTTATCCCACCCCTCAATGCATATCTATTTTACCCCTCATGAGAAAATTTTCATTTTTCTGGCAAATATATTTATTTAATTTGTGATGTCCTCTTAAATTTGGTATATAAAATTCATAAATAAAATTGGAAGATAAGTAGGTCATTTTCAGGAATGGTCCAGTCACCCCCCTATATTCTTTAGAGAGAATTCTAGAAAATTCTTCCTTCAGGATAACTATTCTAGAATTTCCATTTTTTCCCTTTATGGATTATATGATGTTTTATTTGCTTTTTCATCTATAATTACTGATATTTTCACAAGTTTACTGTTCTAGAAAGGTTACTTCATGTTACTTTACAACTTTCTTACAGTAATCAAGTCATAATATAATTTAGGTGAGTGATTAATGATTATATTATTTATTAAGACTAACAGGTGGTAAAACTTTTTCCCTCAGAATTATGGCAAAAACCAGAAACAAGTGTGAAGTCTGGTTGGTCGGACAAGTGCTGGAAGAGGGTTTTTCTGAGAAGCAGCTTCCAACTAACAGTGATGTCCTTAAACGTTTTTTATCACATTAAGGTGGGAAAGCAAAATGTCTCTGTAGCTTGCGCAACTGTAGCCAACGAAGTTATTGCTATGTGGGAAAAAGCCTCCTTAATTACATCCCACAAGCCTTATATTGTCTCAAAGCTTAAAAGGCTTTACAATAAGCATGAAGGGCTGGTCAAGAACCGAACTCGACGAACTCCTACCCAAGAGAAGAATGAAGCAGAATTTGTCACCAGCTTAAAGAAGCTTTTCGATGTAGCTCATTCAGAAGTGGAAACAGAAATAAAATTGCAGGAGGATAAAGATTTTCTTAAGGATCAAAGGAACGATCGGAAAATGATTATGGGTCCAGAAGACAAGGAGTTTTCAAGAAAGGCAAAAGCACGACAGATAAGCATGGAAAGAATGGAAAAACTTCGCAGGAAATCAAAGGAAGAAATGAGGCAATTGACAAAGGTTGTGGATCTCAACCAATGTGAAAATTCCGGTTCAGGAGGAAGTGAAGAATCATCTGGTGATGAATTGTTCTACAGAGCACTCTCATCATCATCATCTTCAAAAAAGGAGAAGCTTGAACCAGGTGTAATTGTTAGGGATAAAAAGTTCTTGGCTGCTCTGGACCGCACTGGAACATCTGCAAGAGCTGCTATGCACATTGTGGCACCTGCCCTTTCAGCTGCTGGAGTGGAAATTGAAGAGATCACACTTTCATCATCCTCTATCTACAGGTCTCGGCGATCAACACGGATGCAGATGGGAGAAGACATTAAAGCCAGTATCCAACCAAATACCCCTTTAATAATTCATTTTGATGGAAAGCTTCTTCCATCCATGCATGGGGGTAAGATTGATGTAATGCCCATTGTTGTGACTGGTGCAGGCGAATTAGAAAAATTACTGTCTATTCCAAAGCTTATTTCTGGAACGGGAGAAGAAATGGGGAGAGCAGTTTTAGATGTCTTGAAGCAATGGCCACAAGTAAATGAGTGGGTAGCAGGCCTTTGTTTTGATACTACTGCAAGCAATACAGGTATCCATGCTGGGGCTTGTACCATCATCCAAAGGGCCCTTCAGAGATCACTCCTTTTTCTGGCATGTTGCCACCATATCCACGAGTTTCTTATCACTGCAGTTTTTGACATGTTTTTCTCTTCTTCGGGTCCACAAATTCCCTTATTCAATCGATTCAGAGATTGTTGGGATAACATTGATCAGCAGAATCTTTAGATCATTGGATCTTGAAGCACAGAGACAAGCTTATTTCTTTCATCAACTCCAAACTTCAAGAGGGCCACACTCGAGGTGACTACAGGGAATACTTAGAACTTGCACTTATCTTCCTTGGTTGTCCAATGCCTAAAACAAATAAAGGCTCTGATAGCAGATTCCACTACCCAGGAGCTTACAGCAGAGCTAGATGAATGGGAAAGGGCATCTATTCCTTAAAAATTTACTTATTTAGGAACCAATTCCTTCTCACCCCTCATGAAAAACAAGCTCTGATACGAATAAACGCCTTTTCAGTGACAGTTTATCTTCAAGCTTGGTATACATCTCCAGTTGGAATTGATGCTCCAGCAAATGATTTGGCCCTCCTCAAGATGCTACATATCTACAAGATCCAGGTTGATAAGGAAGTGGGTGCTACAGCCCTCAAAAAACTTCAGAACCATGGTTGGTACTTGAGTGAGGATCTTGTAGGATTTGGCTTTTTCTCAAACCTCGTGACTGAAGATGATAAGGTTCTAATGCTCCACAACCTTCACCACGCGCCTCCTCGAAAAGTGAGGGCAAGAAAGGTGGACCCCGAATGTTGCAAAACCCAATGACTTAAAGATTACCAGTTTTGTCACAACTCAAACACAAGACTTCTTCAAGTGTTTGAAAATAGAAATTCCCAAGAAACTTGAAGACATTGAGGAGCACCGTAATCGGGTCATGGCAGTCAAAGTAATCAACGACTGTGCTGAACGAGGAGTCAAACTGGCTATAGAGTTTAATGAGACGCTCACAAAGAGTGAGGAAGAGAGACAACTGGCCTTTCAAATCATTGAAAATCAGAGAAAGGAGGTCCCTCAGCCACTGAAATCCCTATATTCTTAATCAATATATGTCTTAAATAGAATTTAAGTCGCTTTGTTTAAAACATATTTTTCGTTCAGTCTTATATTTGCTGTAATTATCCATTAATGTGAAAGAAGTGCCATCTGAGGGGTGCCTTTTTATCATTCAAATAAAATGATATTTTGTCTATTTGTTTTTCTTCCTTTATATAAAAAAATAAAAGTGTGTGCGTTTATCAAAATTCAATTTGAAAAATTACCATATAATCGTGAAACGGTCTAATATATATATATATATATATATATATATATATATATATATATATATACAGTGGTGGGCACCGTTAACCAAAAAGTTAACTTCGTTAAACGCTAATCCGTTAACCAAAAAGTTAACTTCGTTAACCGTTAATCCGTTAAACATGTAACGGAAGTTACCGATAAACCGTTAACGTGAACTTTTATTATAAAAAAAATGAAAAACAAATATATATAATTTAATTTTCCCTCTTCTTCTCGTTCTCCATTTTGTCCATGAGATGCATGTTGCCCTTCATGAAAATTAGCATATCAAAGTTTTCATCAGACAGGGATGATCTCTTGGCCCTCAGGATGTCCTTGCCCATAGAGAACAAACGCTCCACTGCAGCACTGGAGGGGATGGCTGTGTTGAACTTGATGAACAAGTCCACCAACACTTGCTCACCCAAGAAGGCAGCATCTGTCAGCAAGTCCTTGGAGTTGGTCTCCAGCCAGGTCTTGACCAAGTTCTGGGCCTTGCCCTTGAGTGACCTGTGGCTTCTGCTGCTCTCTTTTGTCTGGATGACAGCACTGAAGAAGTCCTCCTCCTCCTCCTCCTGTTGTTGCTGCCTCCACTGTTGCTGCCCACTTCGTTGGATGTGGTACCTAGAAGTACCGCCAGGACATAAAGGGTTAAGGTGAAAACGCTCCCATTGTAGACATCAATTGACTTAATTTATGTCATCAAAGTGACATGAGAATTGAAATCTTACCTGATCAGTTTTATGGTTCTTGAAATGTATCAAGGAGACTACTAATAAGGTACTCACAGACATATTATAAATATACATGACTTACTTGACAACGATTATTTTTAAATATTCACTAGCACAAACATGTTGCGCAAGAGACAGACTGCAAATGAAACGAATGTAGTTATTTGTTGTAATTGTTACATATATATTATTGAAAGTGCCTTAAAATGCTCGTGATATTTCTTGAAAGGAGTTGAAACATTCAACTCAAATGGCAAATCTTTCCGCCTGATTTTACAGTCGACCATGTTTTGCTCAAACCAATGCCATAAATAACTACCATATTTGGTAAGACACAAATTGTGGCGACGGAAACAAATATATATCCTGATTTTGCACTGCGGAAATGGAGATTCGTTCATCACTATTAACAGTGGTTGATTAATTGCGCACCTGCTCAGCACTGAAAATAATAGAAACTTTTAAACGTTTATTTATGAATTTTTTGGGTTAACGGACTTGAGTTAACGGAAGTTAAATGTAACGGAAGTTAATTAGTCCGATAATGATTTTCAAAGTTAACTTAAAAGTTAAATCGTTAACGAAAAAGTTAACCGTTAATTAACGATTAACGGATTAACAGTTTGTGCCCAGCTTTGTATATATATATATATATATATATATTATATATATATATACACAAACACAATTTAAATATATTTCCTTTATGTTCTACGATGCAAAACGCTAAACTCTCGCGTAATAGAGTCTACATCCACATCGCCATTACTTTGTACGACATGGTAAGACCGTCCAAGCATCACTTCACCGTTTAACTGATACGGAGGTCTATACTCAACGTAAATGGCTTTCATATCATTCAATACTATTTTTGCGCCCACTTTACACTCGGCGGATAAGTTATCTTTAAACACGGATAGAACACAATGAAAAGCACGCACAAAGAGGTCATCGTTAACCACATCAAATACAAGTTTATAAACACGCCTTTCCAATCGGGGTTTTTTCTCACTGTCCCGAGCTTTTCAATCGTGAACTCTTCTTCACGCTCCATAGCTGCAATTGAAATAATCTTCCAATTCATTATATAGAGGTACAGCTCTTCAGGGTGAACAGTGTAGGCGAGCTCAGCTCTGTATCGCTCAAGTGCTTTGTACCAAAGTTCAGGATATTTCAAAGAATTTAAACCTTTTAAATATGCATCCAGATCTAGACCATTCTCCCATTGTTCATCCCTACATTCAACAAATCCGTCGAGCAGAGCGGTGTATGCGTGTTCAAGAACCGTGTCAAAATAAATCATATCCGTAAGACGAGCGTCTAATATAGGTTTCAGCTTACGGAATCCGACGATTTCAAACATTCTGACGAGAATGAAACGGTTTGGTGTAGGGACAAGAACGTCATTATCAGCTGTGTTCTTCCACATCAGTCGTATATCAATGCATGGTGGTTCGTTATTTATACACAATGTGCAAACAATGGTATATGATGAGGCGTCACTAATCATCTCTTATTGTACCTACGCCAACAGGTATTCTATAACGGTCCTCTGCACACCTCTCAACTATCACGAAGATTCTATTCATCTCCTCAACACTTAAATAAATAACGTTACGTTTGCTTGCTTACCTGCAGATCGTTTCAAGCACATAGTTAATGGTGCCGGTTTCACGCCTGAACACACGCAATGACCGTCACGGAGACGTCGTACGAGGCGTTGAGAATGCTTCTCAAAGGGAGTTCCATCGTATTCGCATGTCCACTTGGTTCAAGCTCTGAGATGACTATGGCACGTCCATTCGGTGCAAGTTCTGAGATGACTATGAGCCACAGGAGGCAGGATCGACTCGACGGGGCGGGGTGAGTCACGCTGAAGATACGTGTATGGGCTTGATCGAACTCGTATGCTCCGTAAGGTACACGGGTGGGCGGCACGGGAGGAGCGAGTCACCATAATCTAATGAAACGTGTACGGCGCTGATCGATTCGTTGTACCCCATTATATTGGGCAGGTGTTTTGAGAAGTTTTCCGATACAAGAAGTAATATCGGTTTTAATGTTTTATCACTCCCATTCCCCCGAATATGCACCAGACATTTTTGCAAAGGAGAATTTTCATGAACTAAACACATTTTATAACGGTTTTAATGTTTTATCACTCACCATTTCCACAAACTAAACATCTTCACAAACCGGCGTGCTATTAGAGAGAAACATATGTTCATATTTGGCCTTTTTGTTTAACAAGCGATACTCATCTCTAAAGTCTCTTAAAAACTCACACAGCCCATTAGCCACAACCTCACTGCAAACCTCATTTTCAACCGTAGGGTACGAGTAGTCGGTATGGTGTAACATGATATAATACCGCTTGTCACACCACTCATCCACAAGACTCACTACCCATAACTGTTGTTTATCTTCTGAACGTGCTGCTTCTACCTCGCGGTATATGTGTGCCTTTATAAAGCTTAGCTCGATAACATACTTCAATACATCGTCTGTACTGCGAAATCCTACAACCCCCTCGCCAGAATACTCGTAGAGTATTTGAACATCTCGATCCTTCGCACGGTTCAATGCAGCCTTAAAAGAGGCAAAGGAGGAGGGAATAGGGAGTTTTTCAGTATCCACCACATCTATGCACTTTGCAGAATACCACTTCATAAATGTTGAACACGCAATACTAAAGGTAGCCATTACTATTTTTCTTGTACGCGAGAGAATACACGTCTGAGCTCAAGGGTATACAGAGGTCAACTGAGCTTACGCTGGTGGGGTGTATGGTCACAATCACCATTGTTCTCTTCTGCGCACTTCACGCACAGGGGAAACATGAGCTTATGATCTATAACGACGGGTAAGATCGGCATCCATAAATCGCGAGGGGGGAGCACGTCTACGAAAGAGTCCAAAGTAGCGCTCATTCAAGTTGGCTGAAAACTCCTCGATGGTTGGTATAGCGGGACCCACCATTTTTTCAGGTGCGCCTACGGGGTACGGGTTGTTCTTCATCACGTAGGGGTATAAAGAACAGAAGTCGTAGTAATGGAGCTTCACACCCTCCGTAGGCGGAAAGTATAGCTTGAAGGGATTTGTACGCCCACCGAACAAGCTATCACCGCATTTGAGAGGCTCCAGCACCATTGAACGTTCGATCGTGTTTACTTCTTCACGGTACTGTCCATCTGCATCCATCCGCGCATCATACTCATGCTCCCACAAAACTTTGAGTGAACTCGGATCCTATAAGTTGATCGCGGGTGCGGGTCCACGCAAGACAGTCGGCAGGAGATCTACCCTGGATATCTCCTACGATTCCACACTCAGCCGTTAAAGGAGTACACAGTCTTCTCGCCAGTGGCACGGTTTTCACTTAGACCATCAACCCAAAAAACACGACCATTAACCTTAATGGGGACTTCACCCGTGTTGCGAGCATGCTTTATGTATACACCTGTCTGCTGTTGTAGGTGTATGAGCCAGTAAATAGCCTTGTGGCCATAACTGCGGGGGTTGTTTCTGTGGATAATGGCTAAGGTGTCTTTAGGCATGAAGTTATTCTTGAACACCGTAAAACATAATGAGGCGATGGTGGTGCGACTTGCAACGGATCGCATTTGAAACGGTATATGTACATCCTTCTAAAGGCTTGAAAGCATACTCTAAGCACGCGCACATCATTCACGCAATAAGGGTTAGATTCATTGAAACTGGTGTAGTGTCGGTCAAAATCTTCACGTTCATCTGTACTCATACATTCATAGTTAAAGTAATGTTTGGGTGGAGGTAGACCTACGTAATTTAAAGTTTCGCTAGTGAGGAATGTGTAGGGGAAATAACCTTTTGAAACCAGCGGCTACGCCCAGCACCTTGGGTAGCTTTGCTGATTTACAAGATGTGAATAATAGTGTCTAAACTGTACATTACCTCTTATTTGCATCTGTATTAGTTTACCTCTTTTCAAGGGATCACCTGTAAATATCTGAGGACTCGTGCTCAAGCAGCTCCTTATAAAGGAACTGTGTGTCAAATTTTGCCCCGTTATGGGCGAGAATATACACAGTCACTTTTTTGAACTTGTCCGCTAACTTGACAATATAGGACACACAGTTTCACAGGGCTATCGTGGGCAATCGTTTTAAAAACGTTTGTCCGTTTACCACATTTGTGACACTCATCACAGATAGTCTACCTCACAAGTAAATGCGGAATAACCTCTCTGGTTTCAGCGTTTGTGTATGTTTCTATATCGTAGTACACAGTTATGCAAGGGTTGTTTTTAGGTTTGGCATCTTTCATATAACATACATGCTTTACTCCAACCGCCTTATATTTCTCATGGCATGTAAAACAGTGAATTTCATCACATTTGTGCTTGAAATTTACCCAATTATCCATCATATGAAACACCACATTCACACATTCATTTTCCGGCACGTACCATTTGATTTATGGCGCTCAAAACAGTATTATTGAAAAATGTGCGTCTACACACATTACAATCCCTCTTCTCAGCTACAACTACACGGCTTTCACATTTGGCACTTTTACACTGCTCACATACCATGTGGCAATCTTTACAATGTTTCACTATATTCCGCAAACTCGATACACCCCTTACACAAATCATGATGTCGTCCATATTTTCGACTTTTGTCATAACTCGCGTAAAGGCACCTTATATTACGGATGGGGAGATATGTTGTCCTGACAGTCCTAAAATAAGTAGGGGTCTTGTACGATCTCTCACACAGCTTTTAAAAACATACACAGTTCTACGACGATCATCCAGTCCAAATACAACTATACGAACATTCATTTCCTGTTCTATCCTTCTCAGCTCTTCAGGACCCATATTACAGTCAAACTCAAGTTTACAGTCTACAGCTAGTTTACGGGCATGTCCACTACCGTAGGCAGCCAAATTTTTGGGTCTGTATTTAGTACAGTAAACATACGAGCTAAGACTACTGCTATAAAGCCGCAACCACGATCGACGTTTATATGCCGTCTAAAAAGCCTGAGAATTGAAGTTAAGAGTATAAGGTGTGGCACTATGACCCGCAACACGGAATACACGGTCAATATTTACCGTGAAGTTGTCCATATTGAAGGCTATACTACTTTGAGAGGCCTGCATTATACGGCCTAATATATACTCTATATCTTCAGCTGCCAAACGTCTGAACGGTATTACCACCCAAAAATCATCTACATCTCCGTCATCTGACCCGAATCCGAAGGACAGCCTCGTCCTGACTTCACGTTCGTTGCGGTTCTGAAGGGCAAACTCTACAATACGTTCAACTATGCGCCGTAGTCCGTGTTCAACACCATTGCTATACATGGACCTAGGATCAACCCTGACTATATACCGATTTCTAGTCAAGGCCGGGGTGGGGTTGCGGTGCGCACCAACTCGAATGTTATGTCAGCCTCAACAGAACGGGAGCTCTGTGGAGGATGAATAAGGGGTATATTTGAGGAAGGTACTATTGTGGGGGGTGACGTAAGACGTTGAGGTTGGGGTCTATTACTGGTCTAACAACCGGAGCAATCCTGGCGCTTTATACCTGACGTGGAGGGTTCTTCATCACGCCTCCGCTTTGAACTGGCGCATGCTACAGGTATCGCTGGTGAGGGCTCGTCGGCGGGGATGACTGTAGCTGGAGGTCAACGGGTCGTCCGTGATATCGATGATGGGGTGCTGTACATCGTCGTCATCTCCACGGTTCTGTGGAAGAAGAAAACAAAATATAAGGCAGCACTCAATATTTGTAATATTTTGTAAATGGCCACTTAGGAGTGTGACGTGTTAGAAATGGAATCTGTAGAAAAATTCAGGTTTACGAGCCCATCCACATTATATCGGACCTACAGGATGTGGTAAAACGGTGTTTATGCTTAAAATCATTAAAGAAAAGGGGGAGATGTTCTCAAAATTTGTGCATAAAGTTATATGGTACTATTCGACGTATCAATCAGTGTTCAACGAGTACCAAGAGGATATTTTGTTCCACAAAGGGTCTATGACGTTAATTCGTTAAAGGGAAATGAACATACAGTCATTGTGATTGACGATCTCATGTTGGAGATGGATAAAACGTTTGCCGAGACATTTACAGTGTTCTCCCACCATCTTAACATAAGTGTGTTCATCAACCAGAATCTATTTTTCAAAAATAGATACATGCGCGATGTGTCGCTAAATACGCAATATCTAGTCTTATTCGCGCAACGTAGTGATGTCACAAATTGGGGTATTAGCCAATCAAATGTTCCCGAATCAACGTAAGGAATTTTTGGAGGTTTATAAAGAGGCCACAAACCAGCGTTATGGATATTTGCTTTGTGACCTTCACCCGCGAAACACGTTTAGGGTGCTTCTAAGAACGAATATATTCCCAAGTGAACCTGAAACGGTGTATATTCCAGAATGACAAATAGGCTAAAGAAATACCGCGAATTAATAAAAATCTATCAACGATTGCCACGGACACTGCAACAGATGTTTGTTAAAAATATCGACTCTGACTTTTTAAAATGCATCTGTGAAATCTGTCTTAGTTATAAAATGCAATGTACCGTTACAAGAACATAATATGAGCACTCGCTCATAAAAGTCAAACTGTGGGTAAGAAAAAGCGTATTATTGTACAAAGAGGGGGATCATTCCTGCCTATCTTATTTTCAGTTTTGGGTCCTTTACTGACTAGTTTAATATAATGAAGAAGGTGGTTGTGATTCCGCACGAGGTGTATGCTTCATTGCAAAGTTCAAAGACTCCAGACACGGTTCTAGAACCCCGTAAAAGTAGGCTTAAAAGAATGGAAAGAGTTGCTAGCCCTATTAAACAGTGAAGTCACCTGATGAGAAAAGGATCTTGTACCAAGAGGCTTTGCAGAAATTTCTTCATGAGTATGAAGATTATAAGCAACCTACAGAGCTCCCCGTGAGGCACGGCTCGAGTAGTGCTGAGCATAGCGACACAGGACCTGACCAACCAAAGAACAACGGAACACAACACATCGAACATGTGCTAAATAACAGCCTCCCACATACATTGAGGAATAAAGGGTTAAGTCTTTATAATCTATTGAGTGAGGACCCCATCATACAGTTGACCGATACAGGCGAGGTCATTGTTGAAGGAACAAGGGTACAAGGTTCCAATATCGTTGATATTGTTCATGATCTGGTGAGAAAGTGGGACAGACCCTCACCAACAGGATGGAAGCATATTAAAGCAAGACTACAACAAATAAATGTCCCCAAAACATTGATAGGTAATCTGAATAGGTTAAAAGACTTGGATCAAGTCTCGCATGTGTCACAACTGAGTACACCATCGCCCCCAGCAGTAGCAGTCTCTCTGAAGAGGAGAAAGAAGAGAACAAACGGCAGCCTTATCCACGTGCCTCTAAAATACGCAAATGGCTAACATATTAAGTAAACGCTATTATGACATTTCTAACCCCGCCTCCTATGGTGGCGTTAATAGACTGTACAGAGGTGTTTACGGTGTAAGGAAAAAAGATGTTGAGAGATTTTTGCGGGAACAGGATGCTTATACACTTCATAAACCGGTGAGAAAAAGGTTTAAAACGGCCAAGACAACAGCTGCTCGATTGACTCTATTTGGCAGGCTGATTTAACAGACATGCAAAGATATTCAGTGTATAACGACGGTTACCGCTACATCCTATTCATAATAGACGTATTCTCTAGATACTGTGGTAATACCCCTGAAAAATAAATCGCCTGAAACAGTTGCTAAAGCGACCAAAACGTTGATGTTGAAAGAAAACAGGATTCCTGGCTATTTTTGTACGGATATGGGGAAAGAATTTATAGGACGCGCTTTTCAGAACATGCTGGCAGAGTTTAATATCAGCTATTACACTACCAATTCTATACATAAGGCTTCTTTAGCTGAAAGAGTTCAACGTACCATAAAGGAGCGCATGCACCGATATTTTACACATAAAAACACACAGATATATAAACGTTCTCGGTCATTGGCTTCATCCTACAACCGTCACACATCGCACGATCGGCACAACGCCTAACGAAGTTTTAGAAAGAGGTACGTGCCAGAGGTGAGAAGAGATGGACACCACCACACACACTGCTCGTTCAAAATCAATGATTATGTAAGGCTATCACGTTCGGGAATAAATTCGCGAAGGGATTTGAGCAAGGATGGACACGTGAGATTTTTAAAGTTAGGGCTATGAGACCTAAAGGTGAGGTAATGATGTATTACGTTGAAGATTTGAATGGGGAAGAAATCGCAGGAGGCTTTTACCGCGAGGAGTTGCAGAAAGTGCATTTAATTTAGGAAAAAATGTGTTTAAAATTGAGAAAATTATAGGAAGCAAAGGTTCAGGAAAGAGAAAAATGTACCTGGTGAAATGGCTAGGTACCCAGAAAGCTTCAACACCTATATAAAAGCTGATGCAATAATGAAGCTTAAATAGTATGCAACATGGCTCCTAACCATTTCTACGTCACACTCCCCCTCCTCTCTCCTGTCTGTACATCCTAACAACACCCTCGCCAACTTTGTGACAGAACTCCACGGGCCCATTGAATTGGAGCGTGATTCGTATGAGGTGGGGTTATGTGAACTTCAGTTAGCCACCAAATTTTTAACTCTTGAAAATGAACAAATCATATTTCTGATCCTTAGAAGAACCGATGAATGCGAAAAATTAGGCATAACCTTAGACAATACTATTCGTTCAACCTGTGCGGTGAGGAACGGTACTATAGCACAAATGTATCGCTAGGAATCGGGCATTATGATACAGCCATGGACATTGTGACGGGTTTAAACAAGTCTTGAAAAGTCGTACTGACAAACGATTTACTTTTTGAAGTCGTAAACATAGACACGCCTGCATGCACATTGAAGTTAAAGTCAACGCTTAGTAGAAATATTAAAGATAAAGAGCTGTTCACAATTGTGGCTGAGGACCGATATAGCGCAGCCTTCCAAAGAGATACCTTTCACGAGGCACAGCATGACTTGTCCAGCTTAATGTATCAATTGAAGATGGAGAAATTGGGTGAAAGCTCTCCGCCCCCAGACATGTGCTATATTTACAGCAATATTGTAGAGCACCAATTTGTTGGGGACACCCAGGCACGTCTGCTGCGCATTGCACACATCCCCAACCATAGAGGGAAAAGCATGAGCATTACATATGACAAGCCCCATTATGTGAATGTTGCGACTAATCTATTAACCAACATCTCAATATATATAAGGACGATCGAGGGAAAAAATTTCCCATTCGGTGATGGGAGCTTAACAGTGAAACTACACTTTCGTCGTTTATAATGACTCGAAGACCGTTCGCAGTATACCGAGGAGGTACCAGCGTGGGAGTGGTCTTGGTTCAATTTTTTCATCCATACTACGCACCGCTGTACCCCTGTTGAAGAGGGGGGCCAGGTACCTAGGGCGGAAGGCGTTACAAACAGGTTTTAATGCGGCAAAAGACATAATGGGGGGCACTAAGCCTAAAGAAGCTCTAAAAAAAACACTTAAAACGTACATGGGATGAAATCATCAAAGATGCAGAGAATAATGCGTGGCGGCGGAAAGAAGAGATCTGCCAGGAAGGAGTTACCATCACGTGGCATTAAACGTAAAAGGAAACCGAAAAAGAAGTGCTCTAAGCGCATGAAACCAAGAGCTGATCATTTTTTTAACTGATATAAGCTGAGGACACTACTCTCACGAATCATAGGTTGACTAATACTTGTCGTGGGAGGTGGTACTATTTCTGACTCGTCATGGCACGTTTCATCCATCCGTGTAGTTCACAATGCTGTACATCGGAACTGTCCCTCTTTGATGTGCCCCCCACTCAGGTCTCTATTGAGCATAGTGACTTTATTACAATTAACCCATTAAACAATTAGTTCACCCAGTGCCCCTATAGAATTCGTGATACCCAGCTCAGGCCCTTACTTTTTTGACCCGAGCTGCATGCACATGTATGCTAAACTGCGTATAGACCATTCTGATGGAACGGACTGCGATGATAGCTACTCTGCCTACCCTGAAACCAACTTTGTACACTCCATGTTCAGCCAGTGTGAAGTGTATTTAAACCAGGTTAACATCTCGGCAGGTACGGGGTACTACCCCCTACGAGCCTATCTGGAAAATGTCCTCAACTTTTCAAAAGAAGCGAAGGAAACCTTTTTAACAGCCGAGGGGTATTACCACACTAAAGATGAAAATGAAATAAAGGCTAAATTTAAAAATTCTAAAAAAAAATATATGAATGTTTTGGACGCCTGCATACAGACTTTACATTCCAGGAGAAGTTGCTTGTGAACGGGGTGGATATGAAGTTGAAGCTTACCCGCAGGATTCCTGAGATCTGCATAAATCTGGGGTCTGATCAAGAAGGCGCGAAACCCGTTGTGATACACATCATGGAAACGTATTTGCGTATACGCCGTGTGAAATTAAGCTCCCCGAAACAAATAGAAATTGAGAAAGACTTAATACACGCCACAGTAAAATACCCAATTAACAGGGTACAGATCAAACTGTATACGGTCCCCGCAGGGTTGGCGTCGAAGCAGCTAAAAAATGTCGCCCTAGGCTTCCTACCTAAAAGGATATTAATTGGCATGCAGGACAATGTTCCCTCTAATTTTTTTAGTCCGTGTGCGCAAGAAATTTTCGTTGTGCATACATTTAGATTCATGGTAAAAAATTGTGCAAACTTTTCTGAGCGCTATTATCTTCAAAATTAAATATATATAAATATTAAATACTTAATAATAAATATTATTTCCATAAGGATATAGCTTAATCATTACGGTACTATTAAATGGATATTAAAAAACTGTTTACAATATTATATATTCTTAAAAAAGAAGACATTTTATCCATTCTAAAAATGAATAAAATAAAAATAGTAAAATAAAATTCAACAATATAAAGAATTAAATAAAAATAACATTAATTGAAAATGACTATTTTAGTTATCATTTCTCAAAACAATTTTTAGCATTTAGCAATTTAAACTAAACTATCAAGATTAATACATGATTTTATCCATTCACAAAATAGGAATAAAATAAAAAATAATAAAATTCAATAAAATAAAATATAAACAAAATAACATTAAACGAAAGTGCCTTTCATTTAAGTATGATTATGATTTCTCCCTACAGTCTTTAGCATTTACCCATTCCAAATAAACTCTATGAAGATTAATACATCCGTCATCATTCAGGTAACTTTTAATTCGCATGAGCATATCCAATGATTTTCTTTCAAGCGGTTTCTTAATTTGTTTATAGAATTCATTAAATTGAAATATTTGAAATTACTTCATTTATTGTCTTGACTCATGATACGCTTGAGCCTGTGCGCATTTTATTTTGCTGTGTGCGCGGGTTTCACAACGCATGTGCGCGCGCACACGCGCACACCTTAGAGGGAACATTGATGCAGGACCACGCCTCGACGAATGGAAAATATAAAGAGTGCCTTTAAATTCGAGAATTTCGGCCTTAAAAATATTACTACACGTAAATGGGGTTGCTCTGGGAGGGACATTGAATAAGGACTACTCATCAGATGCTGTGTTCCCGCTCTGCGCGAGAGCATATACAGTAGTAGTCTGGCTCATAATACAGGCGCCTGTGACGAGCTTGGTTTTGGTGGAACGCAGAAAGAATTTGTCGAACAATTTAACATTTATTCATTTGATATTACGCCGGACTTGTCGGCTGGCACAGATACGCATTTAAGCCCACAGCAGAGTGGGAATATCTCAGGTTGGAATTTGCCAAGCCTATAGACGCGCCTATAAGTGTACTAGTTTACCTCGAGGCATAGGCACTATTAGAAGTTGATCGTTTCAGGAACGTGGTCACAGACTTTTAGAATGGGTGCGCGTACACTCCAGAGAGTGATGAAAGTGACCGTTTCGCGCGCTCAAAATTTATCGGTGTTCGCGAAGAATGAAATATTAAATCTGCCAAGTACGAGAAATTGGTACGGGATTATCGTTAACACTGACATTGTGGTGGGTGAGAGGATTTATTGGTTTGCAATCTATTTTAAAAATAGGGAAAGAATGTACTACTGTATTTTGATTCACTCGGATTTCCGCCATGGAATGATTCGGCAATTGTGAAGTTTATAGCCCAACTAGGTGTGCCTGAGATTATTTGGTCCCCATATCGTTTTATGAATTTTTAAAAATTATTCGATTTGTGCGACACAAATATGAACGATAAAAGCGTATGCAAACATAAAAAAAAGTTCCCATATGTTAGCACACCCTGTAATGTGTAAGGTGTATATCTATATTGTGTAAAGCTGTATATACATTTGTAACTGTGGCCATTACGACTTGTGTAACGGATACTGATACCGTTTTGTACATGTTTTCTGCTATCTAATAAATGAAAATGTATTGCGTTTTGTTCTTAACCTCAAAAATACTTAGATTATCTCCTCGATCACGTGGCACTCGCTGGACCGAATGTGCGCCAATACCTCAACTTCTGTATTCAGATCACTGGGTTGGCTGGCCGGTGAAGCCCCCATTTCATTATCACCCTTTCATCAAAAGTAGCCATAATACGGCCTAGCTCGGATTCGGTCCTGTAATTAAAATACAGATTAATGTCCCAAAATTGAATGGAGATAATTCGTTTTGTGTCCAACAGCCACGTTGGCTTAACGAGAAAATTGTTAAAACCAATATATATTTTATATATATATATTCGCGATGGAAACAAAAACAATGGGATCAATTTTTATGTTGTAGAAAAAATCAGAATAAAAGGAAATTAGGCTACCAATTGTAAACGAGAAAATATCTTTAAATTATCGAGAAAAATATTCAATCTCCACTATATATATATATATATGTATATATATATGAGGAAACAGGCAATAATTAAAAATTATTTTCAAAACGCTTTTATTGCGGCCTTTTATAAGTTGAGACCGGTTGAAACAACTATATATAGGCCGAGAACACCAAGAGAAATGCCACGAATTTAACTGCAGATAATTAATTCTTAAGTTTTAATATTTCTAAAAATCTTACAAAGAAAAACACCATATAAATTATATATATGTGTGTGTGTGTGTGTGTGTATATGTAATAAAAAATCCGTTTATCCCCTACTTCACCAGTTTGTAATAAAGAATAAAAAATGTCCGTTAGGGGAGACGGATCCTTATTACAAATTGTTTATTCTCGGTCACTGTAAATGCTCGATGAGTAAATTGAAGTTATAATAGATCTTTCTTTAAGTTAGTGACCCTCTGCGTGAATTCTTTATCTTCCGCTTACTTCTGTACCCCCGATTTTAGTGTGTATTTGATAATGAAATAGTTGGTTTGAATAGCTTTTAATCAATAAATTTAAGTCACATTTGGTTACAAGTTCAGTCTCGAATTTGAAATATAGTACGGTCAAGTTCAGATTTTTTCTTAAACTAGTCTTAACATTAATTAAATAACTTAAGTTCTATCGTTGCCCATCCACTACATCCCTCGCAGTAGTTTAGGCTAACGGCTCAATATTTCCTCAAAAACTCAATCTCCATATCTCGAACTCAAATCTCGAATCTCACTCATAACTCAAATTTAGTTTTTAACGAGCAAATTCCTTCAAGGCCTACGCGGAGAAATTCCAGGCGCCACTCGGCCTTTTCACTCATTCCCGACGAAGCGCCAGATCTATTCTGACGGGTCCGCATCTGTTCTCGTGCTCCATCCCTCCTACGAGTCCAAAACGCGCCGAGGCAAGCATTTAAGAACAAAGAAAAAGGGGGGAGGAGCGTCGCACGAGTCGATGACACGAGGTTTATCTCAAGGGCTGTTTTAAATATTGAAGATAAAACATGGGGTATTATGGGGAATCAAGTGGTTTGTGTATAACATATATATATATATATGCCGAAATAATCTGGAGGTAACAGAATAAAAAATATTTTTGAAAAGGCATTTGTTGACATCTTTTATAAGTTAGCACCGATTGACACTAGATTACTAATTAGAAACGAGAAACAATACAAACTATTTTTCAAAACAATTATTATGACACTTGGGGGTTACTTAATACTTATATCTCATCAGCGTGTTCATTGAGCGGGTCTAGTATTTCATCACAATTTTCCATAACACACTGGGTAGATAACAGTTCATCCCGATCTATAGCATTGAAGAGGTGGAGCGCTGCCTGAGCGTAAATGTCTTCATCCCCAATCAGATCGGGGGAATTGTACAAAGATATTTGACTCATGGTGTATAAGGCACTAGCGGTAATGTACGTACTGAGGCTCTGCGTTGAGATTCTCCCTTTATAAGGGGGCCTGTGACCAACACAAACGCTAGCTTCCTATTGGCTAGCGGTGAATTTTGGGCTGAACTTGACGCGTAGGCCTGCATAGCAGCCAAACAGCGGTCCTGGGAGCCGCCCCACAGGGATGTGGTTGGTTGTCCCGTGAAATCTGGGGTGTCAGCTGCTCCGATTCGTGGAGAGACTCGTTACGATTTGGTTCTCGATCTTGTATTCGAGAGAGGGAGAGGGAGAGATAATGGCCAAAGATATGTCATGAACTGTATCATTGAATACGATATCGCGCGAACTGAAATGACCCACAGCTGTGAGGTATAAAAGCAAACCTAATCTCGAATCTTGTGAGACTTGGTGATAAAGAAATAAATAGCATATATATATATATATGATGGTGCTTTGAGCATAATTTAAAATGCATATCTTGCCGATAATTTTGGAAAACTGACAACATTCGATAAAATAACAGAAGTTTCAGATTTTTAAACGCTAACAAAAATGAATATATATACATGGTGTCCCATAAGTCCGGCATCATAGGAGAAATTCATATTTTTCTATTTCTACAAACCATAATTCATATGCTCGGGATGCCAATTTCCCGTCCACCATTCTGTTCAGTGACGAGGCTGTTTTTTATGGAAATGGTGAGGTAAATCGACAGAACACCCGCTACTGGTCTCAAAACAACCCTCACTGGTCTACCTCTTCAAAGGAACAAGGTGCATCTCGGGTGATGTTATGGTGTGGCATTTGGAAGGATCGCATCATAGGCCCCCCTCTTTTTCGATGAACATGTCACTGGAGGCACCTACCTACGTATGCTCAAGGAAGAAGCATTTCCCAGTGTCTTGAACGAAGAAGGAAATTTCCCAACATGGTTCCAGCAAGACGGCGCTCCTGCACATTACAGCACCCAAGTAAGGGAATACCTGTACCAACAATTCCCTGGTCATTGGATAGGACGTCGAGGGCCTGTGGAATGGCCAGCTAGAGGCCCGGATCTCACGCCACTAGATTTTTATCTCTGGGGCCACTTGAAAGCGCTGGTATACGCAGAGAAAATTAGGAGTGTTGAACATTTGCGGCAGCACATTATTGGGGCATGTAACACCATTACTCCTGACATCATTCACCGTGTGCTTGCTGACTGGGTATCACGTCTGAATTTGTGTATTGAAAACAATGGTGGACATATTGAGCACGATCTACAGAAGCTAAGGCTAACAAAGACCCTAAGATCCACTCTAAGGTTAGCCCGAGAGAGAGGAAAGAGAAGGGGGTTAAGAGAAGAGAAGAGAATAAGGGGTTAAGTAAGGAGGAACACCTATCACTCGTGGGTTAACATTCATTCAGAAAAAGAAAAAATACTCACCATCATCATCCGCCGGCCACTGCCGACAAGTCAGAAAAATAGTCGGAGAGAATAGGAGAGGGGTGAAAGATGAAAAGTAAAATAAGAACGCTTACAAACCATGCAAACACAGTCTTAACTCACTGCCATACCATGCAAACTACAAACATGCAAGAAAAGAGAGTTAGAGACATGCAAAGTAAGAAGAGGATAAGAAAAAAAAAAATAGGTAAAGTTAAACAAAAAGTGGGTTAGTTTACGCTACGAGCTGCATCTACGTTCGTGTTAGTCTAATTTTTTTTTTTAATAATTTTATTGCTGGCATTAATCGTCAACAGACTCACCCTCGACCACCACTCCTAGAGCTCCTGCTGCTAATTTTTATTTTATTTTAAACAACGTTAATATTTTTAAAATGTCTGTCAAGACGGTTCTTAAACACATTAACGCTGGTAGAGTTCACGACGGGCACGGGAAGATTATTCCATTTATCAATTACTTTAAACGTAAAGAAGTTTTTAGCGATATTAGTAATGAAACGTCTGCCACGCAACTTAAATCCGTTATTACGAGTATTACTATTATCGAAAGTGAACAGTTTGTAAAAATTTACGTTGTCGATGTTGTTAACGATTTTGAAAACTTCAATAAGCTCTCCCCTTAATCTCCTAGTTTCGAGTGAATACAGGTCTAACTCTTTAATCCTATCTTCATAAGGCTTGTTGCGCAATGACGGAATTAGTTTCGTGGCACGACGTTGAACCCTTTCTAACCTATCAATATTCTCACGCAAATACGGGCACCAAAACTGAACGGCATATTCTATATGAGGCCTGACTAGGGACTTATAAAGGGGCAATATAATATCCTTCGATTTAAACTCGAAATTACGCGCTATGAAGCCTAACATCCTATTAGCTTTTGCAAGACTCCAGGCACTGGTTCCTAACCTTTAAATCCTTAGATACGCGTACGCCTAAATCTACTTCCTCGTCAACGCTCGCTAACTCCCTATCATCCATCGTGTACGTGTAATTATTGTTGCGAGAACCTATATGCAAAACTTTACATTTGTCTACGTTAAATTGCATCTGCCACTTATCTGTCCACTCCATAATCCTATTTACATCGTCTTGGAGCCTATTTCTATCGTCCTCGTTAACAACCTTACCGCCTATTTTAGTATCGTCCGCGAATTTTGACACGTTACTAGTCAATCCTACATCTATGTCGTTAATGTAAATTACGAATAGCAATGGGCCTAACACTGAACCCTGTGGGACACCGCTACCTACATCTAACCACCCCGATTCACTACCATTAACTACGACCCTCTGTCTCCTAGCACGAAGCCATTCTTCTAACCAGTTAGCTACCTGACCGCGTATACCGTGCGCTTTGACCTTCGCAATTAGTCTCCTATGCGGAACTGTATCGAACGCCTTTTTAAAATCTAAATAAATAACGTCAGCCGCTCTATGCCTATCGTATTCGCGCACTATTTCGTTATAAAATTCTAACAAATTAGTTAAACAAGACCTATGGCGTCGAAACCCATGCTGACTACTATTAATCAAATCTCTACTACGGATTCCAAAAGTTTACCGACAATTGACGTTAAGCTAATGGGCCTATAATTGCTAGCTACTGCGCGGTCGCCTTTTTTAAAAATAGGCGTGACGTTAGCTAATTTGAAGTCTTCAGGAATAATCCCCGTTTCGAGTGACTGATTAAAAATCTTCGTTAAGGGGCCTACGATAACGTCTTTCAAATCTTTCAAATGTCTGGGATAAAAAGCGTCAGGGCCTGGAGCCTTGCTAACTTTTAGCCTATCGATATAATGCGCAATCTCACCTCGTAAACAGTTATTTCATCCAAAATAGTCTCGCTACTAAATGGAACGATATCGTCCACGTCGGGGACATTATTTACGTCTTCTACGGTAAAAACTGTCGCAAAAAAGTTATTGAAAATACCCGCCATCGCCTGAGCGTCAGAAGCCAAAGCGCCATTAACATCCACTAGAGGGCCTATGTTATCTTTTATCGGCTTACGATTATTAACGTATTCAAAAAACTTTTTTGGATTATGTTTACTATCCGCAGCTATAAGTATCTCTAAATTACGCTTGCATTCCTAACTGATCTTTTAACCTGACGTCTAAGCTCGATATATCTATTAAAGTTAGCTGCCGTGCCATTGCGCTTATTAAGTCTATACGCTCTATTACGCTCGTTTATGAACTCGCCTATTTCCCTAGTCCACCACTTCGGCCTACCATGATTTCTAGCGCGCTTGGGCCTACGAGGAATAAACTCCCTTTCAATATTCCTAAAACTTTCTTTAAACGCCACCCAATGCAAATTTGTGTCATTACCCATAAATAAGTTATCCCAGTCCACTACTCTCATCCTATCCGCAAAACTATCAAAATTAGCCCTACGAAAATCAGGGACTTCTATTACGTTACTATCCTTAGTGTTTTCTATCAATAACTTAAACCTAAGAATTTGATGATCACTACATCCTAAACTCTCGCCTACTTCTAAACCTTCGACTATATTCTCGCCGTTCGTCATCACCAAATCTAAAATATTATCACCGCGCGTTGGTTCGGTAACCATCTGTCGTAAAAAGTTATCTCCATAAACTCATCAATCTCAAACCCTCCTCATTACCAGTAAAAGTCTCATAATTAACATTAGGGCAGTTAAAGTCTCCGACAATTATACTATTCCGATTGTCAATAAAGTTACCAAGAAGTGAGTAAAATCTAGTATCTGTATCGAGGGTTGAACGGGAGGTCTATAAACAACAACAAAATTAAAACTAATACTACGCGCCCTAACTTCAACACATATCGCATTAATTGCTGCCGGAAAATCTAACTTAACCTCGATAGCCCTAAGGGAATTACGAATGTACAGCAAAACGCCGCCACCAAACCTATGTAACCTATCATTAGTAAAGAGTTTAAAACCCGGTATATCAAGTTCCCCCAAGTCCCGAGTCACGGTATTTAACCAAGTTTCAGTGATAGCAACTATATCGTAGTTGCCGGAATAAATTATCGCCTTAAATTCATTTAATTTATTTCTAATACTACGCGCGTTACAATAAAAGACGTTTAAGTTATTTTTTACCACGGACCCGCGTTTAAAACTATTTTTCACGTCGGGCCCGCGTTCCCCGGATCCCACAACGTTTAAAGAAGGCTTCGACCTATACAGCTTTCGCACGTTTTCGTCTATTAACCTACCTATCCTAGCATTACCTATTTCATTAAAATGCACCCCATCTTTTATAAAAACGCTAGGATCACTGAATTCGGACCACAGCTTTACGAAGGGTACATTTTCCTCAGCACAAATCTTCTCTAATTTATTATTAAAAAATATTGTTTTTGACGTAATCCTAAGACACAACCCGTGCCTAGGGGTAATACCTAGAACTAAAGACCTATCTGACCTCGCCTTCAGGGACATAATTAACCCCCTATATCTCTCCAAAAGGTCAGGCACTCTCGTATCGGGCCTATACGAGTCGTTGCCTCCTACCATCGTCACCAACATCGAGTGACGGGAGGCAACGTCAATCCTATCCACTTCGTCTCTAACTCTGTCAACCCTGGCATCTGGGAGACAGACTCTCCTCCTCTTGGTTGGATGCCGTTCAACGAACTCTTTGTCCATGTGGCGCACTAAAGAGCCCAATTAAAATAGTTTCCCCCTCATTCACGTCCCTTTCCAAATGGGCGAAAGGGTTCGAAACCTCGATAGGGGGGGGATTCCTATCACCTAACGTACGCGTCCTAGCTCCACCCTTAACTTCTCTAAATCCCTCCCCATCTACTACTCTCGGACTAACCTTAACCTCTTCCTCAACTCTATCCAACCTTCCCGACAAGCTATCTAAACTAGAAACTAAATAAATAATAAAAGCTTTTGTTTTGCCTTTTTTTTTTTTTTTCCTATGATGCCGGACTTATGGGACACCCTGTACAGTGTATAAGTTCAGATTAGAAGATCGTTTATGGCATGTACTCAAATTTTTGTTGTTGAAGAAACAGATGTTTTCAAATCTTATCTTTAAATGCGAACGAAGGATGATATTTGAGCAGAAAGAAATAGATAATGGCAAATATGCGTGATTTACTGTATCGCTGAATACGATATAGCTGCGCGAACTGAAATGGCTCACAGCTGTGAGATATAAACGCAAACCTAATCTCGAATCTTGAGGTTTGCTGATATATATATATAAAGGGTGTCAGGAAATGATTGCCCCCCCCTGTACAGAAGAAACTGAAAGGAATAGAAAAAAAAAGACAAAACCACGCGAAAGAGCGTTTAATTTTGAATAAAAAACACTTGTTTTAATATCGGTGTTGCCCCCATTGCAGCTCTGACGGCCATTAATCGACGGGGTATGATCCCAGAAGTGTCTCAAAGAGATCGGTATCATAACTCATTTCTTCAAGGACTTCGTTGATCTTTGCAGTCATAATTTCTGTTGAATACCGATTCTGAATGGGTTGTTCCAGCATTCAAGTTGCCGATTGACTATCTTACCACGACGGATAAGTATCTCTTTCGCTACCTCAGAGCAGCTCTTCTTTCGGCGCCGTGATGCAGCAAGCACAATGTCTTTCGATTCTTGAGATAATTTCTCCGGTCTTCCTCCTCGAAATTCTGTTTCACAATCTTCAGGATTCTTATTCCAATTCCTTTTGACAAAGTCTTCTGATCTTTTTAATCTCTCAGCCACCCAGTGTCGAGTTATGGAAGTTGCACCAGCTTCCTTTGCTTCACGAAATGTGACAGCTCGAATGCGGTCAAGAACTCGCTTTTTCTCTGAATCGTTCAAAATAGATGATGCCATGGTTTCTGTGGGAAGAAAATGGTAAGAATTAAAATCACAGGAATAGAATATAATGGTTTTTATTCAGATTTTAACGCTCTTTCAAGTGGTCTCGCCGGTTTTTATCTATCTCTTCTAGTTTTTGCTCTACAGGGGGCAATCATTTCCTGACACCCCGTATATATATATATATAATATATACCTGGTGTACATAAAGTCAGGATCTATTTTTGTGAAGCACTTGGAAATTATATGGAATTCAATCATAAAATGATAAAGTGGTAACACATTTATTAAATAATTAAAGTAGGATTCGACGTGACGCCCATCAGTTCCCTGCACAGCTCAAATCGTTCCGCAGCATTTCTAAACACATTCTGGAGCATTTGCGGGGTTATGTTATCTGCAGCAGTTCGTATACGTGTACGTAAGTTTTCAAGACTCGTAATCTTCGTCTGATAGACGTGCGATTTGATAAAGCCCCATGCAAAGAAATCTAAAGGGTTAAATCTGGTGATCTCGCTGGCCAAGGTCTGTTGCTTCCGCGTCCGATCCAGCGATTTGGAAAACGTCCATTTAGATAATCCTGAACAATTTTGGCATAGTGACAAGGAGCTCCATCATGTTGATAGACGACGGGGATAGGATTGTTAGTACCGTCGTCTATCAACATGATGGTGCTCCTTGTCACTATGCCAAAATTGTTCAGGATTATCTAAATGGACGTTTTCCAAATCGCTGGATCGGACGCGGAAGCAACAGACCTTGGCCAACGAGATCACCAGATTTAACCCCTTTAGATTTCTTTGCATGGGGCTTTATCAAATCGCACGTCTATCAGACGAAGATTACGAGTCTTGAAAACTTACGTATACGAACTTCGGCAGATAACATAACCCCGCAAATGCTCCAGAATGTGTTCAGAAATGCTGCGGAACGATTTGAGCTGTGCAGGGATACTGATGGGAGTCACGTCGAATCCTACTCTTAATTATTTAATAAATGTTACCACTTTATCATTTTATGATTGAATTCCATATAATTTAAAAGTGCTTCACAAAAATAGATCCTGACTTTATGTACACCCTGTATGTATATATATATTATATATATATATATATATATACACAGGGCGTCCCAAAAAAATGTATACACACTTTAACAGCTGATAGCTCAATTCATGTTTCTTTCTTTCCAAGTTAAACCCATTAGAATTAATAATGGCAGTCAGACTAAGCTTTGAACAAAGGAAATTCATTCTAAAATGCTACTGGAAGTGTGAAAACGCAGTTGAAGTGCAAAGACAGTTTAGGAGGGAGTTTCAAACAGATCCACCAACGCGACTTACCATCACTCGAATTAGAGATAAGTTTGAAGCCGATGGAACTGTTCAGAATGTCCACAAGAAGCGTTCCGGAAGACCACGAACATCGACAAGCCCCACAAAGCAAGAAAGAGTACTGGAAACGTATCACCAAAGTCCAAGAAAATCTGTGCGGCAAGCGAGTCGTGAGGTAGGAATTTCAGAATCGTCTGTCCAACGCATTTTGAAGCGCTGTCAATGGAAAAGTTACATTCCAAGATTAGTCCATGCTATTAATGAAGATGATCCGGACCGAAGAGTGGAGTATTGCGAGTGGTACTTGGCACGATGTGGATTGGACGAAGGGGTTTCGTAGAATACCCTCCGCGTTCACCAGACCTCACACCACTAGACCTTTTTTTATGGGGATACTTAAAAGACAAAGTCTACGCTATAAAACCTGCAACAGTCGCTGAATTGAGAGCAGCCATTGAACGAGAATGCACACAAATACCAAACGAAATGTTTCGTGATGTTTGCGATTCCATTGCTTCGCGTTATCAGCAGTGCCTGGACCAGAACGGACGTCAGTTTGAAAACAGGCGTTGACAAAACAATTAAATAATGTCTGTAGATTCTATTACATTTTGAAAATGAAATGTATTTTAATAAACACTGCCTTTATAAGTATTTAAAGTGTGTATACATTTTTTTGGGACGCCCTGTATATATATATATATATATATATGTGACATACGTTCAGAACGGAAGACCTTTTATGACATGTATTCAAATTTTTGTTGTTGAAGAAACATGTTCTCAAATTTTATCTTTAAATGCGAACGAAGGATGATATTTGAGCAGAAAGGAATAGATAATGGCGCGAACTGAAATGACCCATCCGTCGATTAAAGAAACAGAAACAACTGTTTCAAACTTTGTTTAAATGTGAAAGATGATATATATATATATATATATATATATATATATATATATATACACAAAATAAAATTTCAGATTAGAAGGCCTTTTATCACATGTATTCAAATTGTGGGAAGATGATATTAGCTTTGTCCATCAGGGGGTTTGAGAGGATTGGAGGGGGAGGGAGAGATAAACGAAATGATCGAGTGTTGCTATAACGGGGTCGCATTTTTTTCCACGTCCGATTTGTTCGAAGTTTTAACACCCCGCACGATTTGTTCTCTGGTTGGCACCTCGTGCCGGTCTCGAGCCCATTTTTTTTTACGTACGAATTGTTCGGCGTTTTACGCCCTACCTTCGACCTACTTTTAAGCGGGGAAGTGCTTACACGATTTTAGATTAACTTTTTTCCGGAAATTTGCATATATAGGCACGCCTCTGCTTTCCGTCCGAATTGTTCGGCGTTTTACGCCCCACCTTAGACCTACGGGGATCATTAGGGCATTGCAACATTCATTGCTGCATCTTGCATGGCTCCGGGTTCGAATCCCATTGCAGGCAGATGGTGCATAGCACACCCAGCCAAAACTTTTATGAATTATCTGCATTTAAATTCGTGGCATTTCTCTAAGCCAACTGGCTGATTAAGCCAGAATATATACTTAATTAAATAAACAAGCGCAATTGGCAACTCGGCCTTCTAAGCCAACTGTCTGATTAACTCTGGCGACATTAAGACTAATCCAGGCCCCACTACAACTTACACATGTCACCATACACAAAGACATAGACACAATAGCACCATGAGACACATACAGAAGTATAATATTAACATATTACAGTACAACGTAGATGGCCTCACAAACAAATCATGCAGCTTAGGGAATTCGTACACAAACAAAACATTCACATAGCACTTATACAAGAAACAAAACTAAAACGCACACACAAAACACCCACCATCCCTGACTTCACGGCGATCCGTCAAGATCGTACTAGGGGTAACGGGGGTGGACTCATCACTTACATACGTAAAAGCATTAGCTACACTGATGCTACCCAAAACATTACAAACACAATCCAAGCAGATAACACGATATAAATACAGGGTGTCCCAGAATTAACTATTTCAATGAAATCGGACAAATTTTTTAAAAACACACTTTTATTTATGTTTATCATGTTTAATATGTGTTAAAAATGTATAAATTTCTAATTTTTTTTCATAATTTTATTTTCATAATTTTTTCATAGTTTTTCAGTTTTATTTTCATTCTCTTTCAGAACCCTATTAATAATGAATACACAAGAACGCATCTTTGTTGTAACATCCCGTATCAAAGGAATGCAATGTAATGAAATCAGAGAAAAATTTACAAGAAGATTCCACAGAACCGGTCCTACAGACAAAGCGATTCGTGAAC
The DNA here is from genome assembly GCA_023014485.1 of Bathynomus jamesi. Lineage (NCBI taxonomy): Eukaryota > Metazoa > Arthropoda > Malacostraca > Isopoda > Cirolanidae > Bathynomus > Bathynomus jamesi. Next base: position 1,586,018 of record JAJOZX010000273.1, on the reverse strand, counting down.
TTGTGAACAAATTTAAAAGAACTGGATCCGTACACGACGAGGTGGGAAGAGGACGCCCAAGGACAGCACGTAACAGTACCGAACAGGTACGACAAATGTTTGAGGATGAACCAACGGTTAGGGAGGCCGGTCGAAGACTCAACAGTTCATAGAATCTTGCGTTCGACACTGATGAAAAAGGCTTTGATACGGGATGTTACAACAAAGATGCGTTCTTGTGTATTCATTATTAATATGGTTCTGAAAGAGAATGAAAATAAAACTATGAAAAACTGAAAAAATGATGAAAATAAAATGATGAAAAAAAATTAGAAATTTATACATTTTTAACACATATTAAACATGATAAACATAAATAAAAGTGTTTTTAAAAAGTATGTCCGATTTCATTGAAATAGATAGTTAATTCTGGGACACCCTGTACAGGCAGTTAACATTAAAACGCGCGCAAAACACAACACAACACCACACTAATCAACATTTACATCCCACCAGATAGTTCACCTCAGGTGCCAGCCAATTACAATCCACGATGACACAATCTGGCCTCTCTCACTAATGTCATCTTAGGAGGAGACTTCAACGCCAAAGACACTAGTTGGTACCTGCACAACCAAAGCAACACCAGAGGCGCCAACATAGCCACACAACTAAACAGCTTCTTCATTCTTATACAGAAGAACATACACACATACCACATCAAGCAGGATACTCAAACTCCTCCCCAGACATAACGTTCTGTTCCCCCTCACTAGCAACACATACACTGGAGAACAAAAACAACTGTCATCAGACCACCTGCCCATCATCATTACAACACATTCTACACTCTGCCCCAACAGCCTTAGGCACACTTACAGAAATTACAAGAAAGCTGATTGGGAACAGTTCAAAATACAGACTGAGGAACAATTCACCACATTAAACCACACCCATCATAAACATCAATACAACACTCAAGACATTTAATCAGATGATCAGTAATGCAAACAAATACATACCGAAGGGCAACATTAGGAAATACAACCCAAATTACACTAGAGAAATAGCCCACCTCATAAGGCAACGTAACAACCTCAAATATAACACACAGAAGCCATAAAACAGCAGATACAACAGCTCAACACAGAAATAAACAACAAACTCAAAGAAAAACAAACAAACATTCAGGGAATTCATAACAACATTAAACCACTCCACAGATACATCCAGGCTATACAAGACTATAAACGGCATTACCCACTCTAACAACGGCATTCACACCTCACACGCGGCTATCTGTCGCAGCCAAAATAATATCCCGACATACACACAACAAGCTAACATTCTAGTTAATCACTACGCAAAGATAAGTCACTTAAACAGAGACAACAACCAGAAACATGCAGACAGACAAACAGCCAGACACAAGAAAACCTACAGACTCGACACAACCATTACACCCTTCAATACAGACCAGACCACCAAGATTATCAAAAACATTAAGAATTCGAAGGCTACTGGACCAGACAACATATCTAACATACACCTTAAACACTTGGGCCCACAAGGAATACTAGCTCTCACAAATATCAGCACATATTCATACCAACACTGTATTATCCCTGACATATGGAAACAAGGTAAAATTATTACACTACTCAAACCAAACAAAAATCCAACAGAACCAGCTTCCTATAGACCCATTACTTTACTATGCACACCTTCCAAAGTAACAAAGACTAATCTTACAAATCACCAATCCACACATTCCACTATCGCCTACTCAACATGGATTCAGACCTCACCACTCAACCACGACATTACTCACTAACCACGCAGCACATCATGGATGGCATCAACTCCAGACGACCAGCTCAACGTACACTATTAGCAACAATAGACATTAGTAAAGCATTTGATGCTATCCCACGCTTCCCTCTCATAAACAAAATACTCAACACAAACCTGCACAATAACACCAAAAGGTGGCTGAGCAACTATCTTTCAGGAAGATACATGTCACATTTAATGGCAAGTCATCCAAAAACAAGCTTTTTCCGAACGGGGTCCCTCAAGGCTCTGTTCTCTCACCAACACTTCAACTTACACATGCATGACATTCCAACACCCATAGATAACAAGCTTACCTTATCATCATATACAGATGCCATCACTCTTAACATCCACCCACAACAACATCGAAACCGCTACAAATAACCTACAAACATACATAAACAGTATACAAGACTGGCTCACACACAATAGACTCAAAGTAGCGCCCACAAAATCAACCATCACCTTGCTTACAAGCAATACAAAAGAACACCCGATAACTCCACAGCTTACACTAAACACCACCAACATTCCACACAATCAGTGGTGGGCACCGTTAACCAAAAAGTTAACTTCGATAACGATAATCCGTTAACCCCAATTTTTAACTCCGATAACGATAATCCGATAATTTTACTACAAAGTTAACGGAAGTTAACGATAACTATTTCTTTACTAACATCTAAAAAAAATCAAGGAAAAAAGCTTTAAAACCCATAGAAAATGTTTATTTATGCAAAATCCAATAATAAATAGGTATTTAACTATTTTTATCAAGTTTTGCAACTTTTTTGCTTAACTTTTTTTTTATTTTTAATAAAAAATGTACTGATTACATGTTTTGAAACCCTTATAACCACTAACCATTAACTAAATTTTAATTTACCAGAGAATTATTATGGCGGGAACTGAAAGGTAAAATTAAATTTTAGGCACATTTATTAAAGACTATGCCCTTCAGAAAGACCAACTTCTCAAAGTTAGGCCCAACTGCCAGTCTTGACCTCTTGGGCCTCAGGATGTCCTTGCCGAGAGAGAAGAGCCGTTCCACTGCGGCAGAGGACGGAATTGGCAGACTGAAGTTATGGCGGTTTGAATTCATTCGCGGAGCGGTGATCTTCCGTGAATGACTCCTCGCAGTTAACGTGTTAACGGACTTTAACAGACTAAATATCGAGTTATCGGAAGTTAACTGGTCCGATAACGATAAATGGAAATTAACTTCCGTTAATAGTCCGTTAAAAAAAAGTTAACTTCGTTAATTAACTGTTATCGGATTAACGCTTTAGTGCCCAACACTGCACACAATCACAGGACCAAAATACTTAGGGTCACATACAGCACATCATTATCTTTTGCAAACCACATTCAGGATATTAAAAACAAATGTACGTCAAGACTTAAGCTTAGGGTACTAACAGGCACAAACTTTGGACACCAGCAGGAAACAACATCACTCATATACAAACAATATATTCGCTCAGTTATGGACTATGCTAGCCCATGCTGGGCACCCATTATCTCAAACACACACACAAACACCTTACAGACAATACAAAACAACGCACTTCGTATCATTACAGGATGCACTCAAACAACACCAATAGAACACCTGCACACAGAAACAAGAATACTGAAAGTAGGGAACATTTAGACATGAGGGGAACACAATTCATGGCAGCAGCGACAACTAACCCACAACACCCTTGCCACTACATGTACAATCACACACCGACACCTCGCACCATTAAGGTAACACCAGAGATACATTATAACCAAATACTCCATTCCATACCACGCCCCACAGACACCACACAGTACAGAAAACACATACACACACACACACACACACCTAACCCACAAAGCACTGACACGACTCGGTCGAATGCGGTCCTAGGTGCGAAGCCGCCACCCATTAACAGGTCAGAGATCAGCCTGAGCAGATCGGATCGAGTTAATTTAGCACGATTCCGATGTGGACATCACCCCAACTTACTAACATATAAACACAGACTAGACAACTCCATAGACGACACCTGCCACCTGTGCCAGGACACACCACAAACAATTGAACACATTATGACAGACTGTACCGCTCTAGCACAACAACGAACACAACATCACTAGTGCGCTGAACCTCTGGTCCACTCCGAAGAGGGCGATCGGTTACCTGCGTGCCGCCGGCTTGCTCGATCAGGGTGGGCTGATCGGCTAAACAACACAACAACAACAACAACACAACTGTCTGATTAATATATGGTTTAATTAAATAAACGCAAACTGGCAACTCAGCCTTCTAAGCCAACTGGCTGATTAGGGGTCCTATATGACGGCGGCTGCTCGGCTGAAGTCCTCATATGCACCTGGCAGTAGCCGGGTGAACATCTCTCCTTTTCCTTTTTCTCCTTCTCTCTCTCTCTGGGGGATAACTCCGCCTCCAAGTTGCATAACCCTTGTTGCTCTTGCAACATTCCCACCCCCATTTTGGGGGTGGCACCAAGAGGGTGGGGTGGCACTCTTGCAACATTGATCAACATTTGCATTTGCACTCATACATTTTTCGCCCATACTACTAAGGTCTATAGATGACTATTACTATCGTTTAGTTTTTCTATTTTCACTGCTAGGATATATATATATATACAGGGTGGGCCGTAAGTTTCCATACATAGGAAAAATAAACATTTTTTTATGGACAACCATTTTTATTTATATAATATGCTCTACATGGTTGCCATTGTTTTGAAAACACATTTCAATACGTGTTCCCCACTGTTGATGAACACGCATTAGCACAGTTGACGTTATGCTTGTAATGGCGTTGGTGATACGTTCCTTTAGATGATTTATGTCTCGTATCTTTTCCTGATACACCATGGCCTTCAAGTGCCCCCAAAGATAGAAATCAAGGGGGGTGAGATCTGGGGATCTGGGAGGCCACTCCACAGGACCACGCCGACCAATCCAAGCATCCGGAAACTGCTGCTGATCCAAATACCGACGCACGTGAAGACCATAATGAGGTGGAGCTCCATCTTGCTGGAAGTAAACTGGGAAGTTACCTTCCTCGTTTAGCAGGGATGGGAAAATCTCTTCTTGCATCATGTTAAGATACCTTTCGGCATTAAGATTTCCACTGACAAAAACTGGTCCAATAATTCTGTCACCCCATATCCCGGCCCACACCATCACTTTACCGGCACCTTGCATCTTCGTCGGACTCAGCCAGTTAGGGTTAGCATTACTCCAATAACGTATGTTTTGCCGATTAACCTCTCCATTGACGTAAAAATTTGCTTCATCAGTAAACAAGATCTTACGTCAAACGCATATTCTTAGGGTATCTGAAACATAAAAACAAACGTTTAATTTTTCCTATGTATGGAAACTTACGGCCCACCCTGTATATATATATAATGACTAAAAGGTGCTCAAGCGCTTTCGTCTAATGACATCCTTAGGAACACATCCTGAGGATGTCATTAGACGAAAGCGCTTGAGCACCATTCTGTGTTTCCTTTCCTTCGTGGTTTTATTCATCATAAATATTTTTCACGTCTTTCGTGAAATAAAAAAAATATATATATATATATACACACAGGCGCCCTTGTCGACTAGCGTCACCCCCACCCCCCTCAACATGGCAAAATTCTGCACCTGCGACGTTTCCAGGCAAAAATGGGGAAAAAAAATATACAAATTTAATCATTTATTGAACTCTCTATGGCTTCTTCTTTGTGTATAATACTACTAAAAAATTTTAATCGGCATCGCGTCTACAGTAATTCATCGCTTAATCCGAGGATGCTCTGGTTCTTGTCTGGTTGGATCATAGTCTAATATAATTACGGAGTCTTATCGTAGAAGTTCATTTCATTCATAAACGTTCATACAAAAGTTGACTGGCAGCGTCCTCCCATGCGAGCTTCACAAATTTCATTCGTGTGAATTAGAAGTAGGGGCAGGTGGATTCGCTTTTGGAATGACTTGTAATTTCCGATTGGGGTCAGGATTTGTTACATATTGTGCTTTTTACGTTCGTAATAACATGCAGATTAGAGGGGAAAAGAAAAATTTAACTTTTCATTATTTTCCGAGAAAAAAGTTGCATAGAATATGGTAATTGCAGGCAAAGAGGCCAAGGGCGAGCGCCCGCAAAAATGCCCCTCCCCTCCACAAAAGAAGAAAGTTGAAATCAATGTCGAGTTTAGAGATTCCTGAGCACTCTGCACTTAAAAGATTTTAGGTCATATACAGGTGGAAAGATGGATTGAAGGTTGACCGGTTGAAGAGATGAAAGATTATTGAGAATACCGATTAATCCTTGCGTTAGTGTGTTGGACAGAAAAGGGGGTGAAAATGTGTCGAAAGTCTGGTACTGCAAGCTCTTCTTAAAGGAGGAGGCATGCAGTTAGAGTATTCAGAAAAGCAGTGTCCGTTATAATAGCGATAGTAAAGAGCGAACGACGCAACATCGCGGCGAACAGAGAGGGACTGTAGACAATCACTAAGAGGCGAGGGATTGATGAGACGAAAAGCTTTTGATTCCACTCGGTCAGGTAGAGAGGTGTGGGTTGAGCCACCCGACACTCGAGAAGCTTACTCCATACAGGGTCGGACAAGGCCCCTGTGCAGAGACAGCAACTGAATGGGGATGAAGAAACTGCGGAGCCGGTACAGCACGTTTAACCTCTTAGAAACTGTTTTAGGAGGAGAATATATGTGATCTCTGAAAGAAAGATTACGAGAGAAGGAAACACCAAGAATGTTAAGAGGAGAGGAAGGATTGAGTTGTGTATTGTTGAAGGTAAAGTGATAGTCGTGTGGAAGACTGTGACGAGTAGACAGATGAAGGAACTGGGTTTTTCTCTACCCCAGCCAGAGATGGTAAAAAGGTCAGAGGTCAGGTTCGCCATAGCCGTCTCACGTGAAAACTGGTCATCCACGACCGCAGCTATAGATCAACTGGAAAGGAAGTCAGAGATGAAGGCACAGATAGGATAGAAACTGAAGGAAGGCAGTTTGGAAATTAAGGATATGTCCCAGACTCGCTTTCTCAAAAGCTTTTAATATATCTAGCGCAATAGCGAAAGTTTCACCGATATCCCGAAAGGAGGATGACCAAGAGTCAGAGAGATATGCAAGAAGATCGCCAGTAGAGCGTCCCGAACCCGTACAACGATCTGAAAGAAGACCGAGTTTATAAATCTTCCTATTAAGGATAGACTCAAACACTTTAGAAAGGCGAGAGATCAAGGCAGTTGGACGATAGTTGGAGGGTTGAGAGCGGTCGCCCTCTTTGGGACAGGCTGAATGAAAGCGAACTTCCAGCAGGAAGGAAAAGTACCAGATGAAAGGCAAAGACGAAAGAGTTTGCCTCGGCAAGGTGTTAGCACGGAAGCGCAGTTCTTAAGAACAATAGGAGGAATCCCATCAGGACCCTATCCCTTCTTAGAGTTGAGCTCAAAACAAAACATTTTTGGAAGAGATTCTAATTTCTGACATAATTAAGTGAGGGGGGTAAGAAAATGGAGGAACAGCACCGGAATCGTCCAGGGTTGAGTTGGAGGCAAAAATTTGAACGAAGAGTTCAGCTTCATTAGGAGAAGACGCATTTTCGACTGATCCATCAGAATGGAAAAGTAGTAGTAAAGTTGATAGAGAGGGTTTTGGCTTGGTGCCAGAAAGAGTAAAGAATTAGAATTAGATAAATTTTCACGTTTTTGGCAGTCGAAGAACATATTCTGCACGATTCCAGGCGGAAATAAAATCAAAGTGAGAGGAGTTGGATGGCGACAGTAGTTTCTGAAAGCCTCCTCTCAATTGCGGATAGCATTAGCACAAACAACGTTAAACCAAGATTTTTTGCATTAGTAGTAGGAATAGAATATGGAATGTACGTCTCCATGCCCGACAGAATCACTTCCGTGATGCGCTCATCGCACCCAGAGGGCCCCCGGAAGTAGTAATCATTCCATGGGAAGTCAAAGTAGTACTGCTTAAGGGCCTCCCAATCAAGAGCGCCGAAGTGCCAAAAGCGCCTCCTCTTGGAAGGACCCAAAGGCTGAACTGGAGCGATAGGGCAGGAGATAGAAATGAAATTGTGGTCGGAGGAGCCCAACGAAGAAAACAGTTTGATAGATTAAGAGGAAGGACGAGTGGTTAGAAATAAATCCAGAATATTGGGCCTATTTCCAAGGTGATCGGAGATACGTGTGTGGTGTACAATCTGTTCCAGGTGATTCAGGCTAAAGAAGTTGTAAGCTAGTTCAGACATGTCGGTGAAATGGGAGGAAAGCGGAAGGTGGTGGTGAACATGTAAGTCTCCTAAAATGGAAATTTCAGCGAAAGACCAATAGGATAGAATGTGTTCCACTTTGGAAGTTAGGTAATCAGAGAGTTTTGGATAGTTAGTAAGGGTAAGTTGTAAATTATCGTATATTCATTTTAGTATGTCACCTCATGAATGAGACGAGGAGACTTGGTAATATGTTAGACTGGTCGGATTCGAATGTATTTTGTACAGACGTATATGAGTAGACTGAACACTACCTTATCTATACAGCTGTTCGGTGGGCCGTTTTTCCGCCACGTCCAGACTTTCACAAGCTCACAAACCTTTCCGACACGCTAGCTTCCACCAGCTATCCGAGAAAAAGTAAATGTGTTGACATAGTGACGCCATTCTCAACATATTGAATGCCTTTGAAATAAAGGACAATACTGTACTGTAATGTTTTCCTTACTGAAAACACTTATGCCAAAATTGGGATGTTCAGTCTTTGTCTTAAGCTTACATACTTCAGTTCCTCAAGTGTAACGAACACTTATCTTGTTTTAAGTAGGCAGTTAACTGCTGGAAAATGTCACAAACTATGAATTTGTGAATAAAATAGGAGTAAATTTTGCAGTTATCACTAGATAACCTTTAGAATCTTTATTCCTGAATGTGAAATACAGAGCTTAGGAATTAGGCATTAGTATTACACAATATTGAATACATGCAAAAATTGCACATGGTCTCGGTCTCAACTACATCACTGCTTCAGTTGAGTTCGAACGACTTTGCAGGGCTTTTAAAATAGAATTTGGAACATCACCATATCGACGCATTTACAGTACCTTTTCTTGGACATTTGGTAGAAACTAGCGTGTTGGAAAGGTTTGGGCTTGTCATAGTCTGGAAGGTAGGGATTTTCGTCCATAGTCTAGGTCAGGGGTGGGGAACCTGCGGCCTTTTGGGGTACTAGTTGCGGCCTTCTGCCTACTTGACATTCAGAATTCATACCGTACGATAATGGACAGCAACTGATACCCTTTTAGGGCTTTAGGCTATTTCATTAGATCATGGTTTCAGCTTCACTGCTTCTTACACATACAAGCCTTCTTTATGGCTTGAACAATAGGAAATATGGCAACTGGCAGCGTTGCCTTACGGCTTACGCCCTTACCTATCAACGACCAACTCGACTGGATGACAGTTACTGACGATTCTCCGATAGTGACACGCACGCTTGTTTCCTTTAAAACTGTAAATCTTTGATCAATTCGTGTACTAGCTTTCCAACCACACGTGGTTGATATCTCCAAAGCACCTGAAGATTTACAGATGGAGTTGATTGAGCTATTAGAAGATAATATCCTTAAGTCTCTATTTGATACTAAGAAGGATCCTGTTGAAATATGGAAAAATGCTGTTGAATACCCACGTCTGCGCCAACATGCTCGTCGAATGTTGTCTTGTTTCGGCACAACCTACTGTCGTGAATCAACGTTTTTGTGTCTCAAATCAAAACGAGCTTGAGATCTCAGATGACGAATATGCACCTGTTGGACCAACTAAAACTACGGTTAACGATGTTGGAACCAAATGTACGATTCCTGTCCCGCAATAAGCAGTCACAAAAAAGTCATTAAATGGTTTATCACTTTTTCACTTAATATTAGTTCTATTGTCAATTATCCCCCCCCCACCCCCCCCACCCCCACCCACACACACACACACACACACACAAAAAAAAAAAAAATGCACTTGCTGAATTTTTTATTTATTATAAAAACCCTCACGTATTATCAAGTTTGATTTAAAATTAGTAAATATGTAGATTGTAGACTAAAATATGACATTTTGTTGTACTGTATATGTTAAATACTCAGCATGCGGCCTAATAGGGTCTTGGTTAAATGAAATGCGGCCTTCCAATGAAAAAAGGTTCCCCACCCCTGGTCTAGGTTTAAGTAACAGGTGTACGTCTGTGGTCCATTGTATTTCAGTGTGTGTACCTCGATGGAGTATATTTCAAATCCAGATTATACATGTGGAGATACACGAGAGCAATTTTACATTATTTCGCAATTGGGAGTGCTCCCATTTTTTAAAGTAAGGTTTATAGGTTAGTGTTGGTTATATTGCTTACGAAATCAAGAATAAATCGGATTTCCCTCATTCTTAATCTAATAGCGAACTATAGCACAGGTTAAAGTTTTGGCCTATTTGTCTCTCAACCCTTTGAAACCCAACACTGATTCAGTGGCATTGAAATGGAGCGGTTAGTGATCAACAGAAAACCCAAATCGAATATACTCGATCAGAGCACGACAGGAAGTTATATGAGAATAGAGTATACTTGGTAGGAGCGTTTAAAGGGTTAATTGGGAAGCTCGAGGTGCAACTGATGAGTACGTTATATATGGTAATCAACTTGAAAGTGTGCACTGCAAAGCTTTTTAAAACTTTCTCAGCACATCCTTTAAGCCATGAATTTTTTGTTGGGTTAAGTTATGAATGCGTGTAATTGAAACGTTAGCAATTTGTACCTTTAGTCCTTAAAGGGTCAAGGTTCGACCTTGGTAAAATTATGTTATGGTCTGTACAGCTCTGCAAATATTGTCTGAAACTTTGATACTCTTTAACACCTTTGCTGCGTTCGACGTATTAGTACGTTTTTTCGTTGTTAGTTCAGTGCAATGTTACACAAATTATCATACAAAGATGATTTATTGGTTGTAAATAAGTTCTCAAGACAATATAAGGTATATAAATAGCACTTTTCTTACTTTATTTTGACATTTTTGTATATACCCAATTTTCAGCAAAACACCGTAGCACAGCACATCAGTCCTGTGCAAAAAACCTTAGCATTGAAAGTGTTGTATATTTTATTTATTTTTATTGAAATGTGCTGTTTCGGGAAAAGTTCAGCACGAGCATAAATTAAAATAAATATTTGACTAGGTTTTTAATTTTATCATTTCATTCATTCATTCATTTAAAAAAAAAAAACCATGTCCCAACGAGTTTCGGGTAAGAAAGCAGAAACCGCGCCGGTACGACCCGAGGCCAGTGGTACCCATCGTCGGGAGAGAGGGAAGGATGGGTCCCCAGCCCCTCTGTAATGTAAGAGATGCGGAGCAAGCTGCTGCTGTCGACGGAGTAGATACATAGATCTCTTCGCCATGAAATTTTGGCATAAAAAAGAATAAAACGTACAAGGAGAAATGTATTACCAATTAGTAATTTATGTATTTTAGGAGACTTCTTGGCGAATTTTTTTCCCGAAATTGTACATAGATTATATATATATATATATATATATATGACCATGTAAGAACTCGATCAAAATTGTGAATGATTAAAGTTTTTGTTTAGGTATCTTTCCTTAGTTGAAGGATTGGAGAAGTGGCCTTGTCTTGTGGATTCTCAGGGAACCGTGATCTCTTTCCCACCCATCACTAACGCGCATGATACAAAGGTAGGAGGATTTATTATTGGTTTTTGCAATTCATTTAATTCTGACATGATTCTAGCCAGTGTTAACATGAGCACCTGCATGCTGTCATGCACTACTTTTGTTTGACCCAAATTCCTTTTGGACTTCGGTAAATCTCGCGCTACAGTAGATGCTTCCATTTACCAAAACTTTGCAGTTGAGATCGTTGGTTGATGGGATTGTTTAACTCCTTCGCAACATCTAAGGCATATTATGGAGGGGAGCTACAATTTTATATGGGATCCGAACCACAGGTCGCTACATAATCTGGATGCAGAGGAGTGTCCCTGATCCAGCTACTTCGCTGGTCGAAGAGAAGCGGTGGTACGCCACTGTTCATGACGTATAAACTCGTCTTACTCGTGAACATGATTGCTTCTGAACCTTGTAGGGCCTTTTTAAAGTTTATGAAATACTATCGTTTTTTAACCTTACGTCTTGTGCTCAAAAATTGTTGGCAGTCCTGTATGGAGAATGGATAAGATCGGTAAATCCATTTTTTAAATATTAGTGTATTGCTGTCTGTAGTAGAGCAAAGTTGGTTCGACTAATATATTACTGAAATAAGATTTGTTTTTCTAGATTGGGAGCGAGACAACAGATGTGTTTGTTGAAATCACCACCAGTGCTTCCTTAAAAAAAGGTAAAGAGGTGATGGAGGCTCTAATCAGAGCTACTTTGGAAGCGGATCTTAGCAAAGAAAAAACAGAAATTGGGAAGAAACTGCTCACAATAGAGCAAGTTAGAGTTTTAGATGAAGATGAAAATCTTAGAGTAGTTTTTCCCTCCAAAACAGATTTAGTGTTTAATGATGCTCGAATCACGGTCGTGAGGTTTTAACTTCAATATTTTTGGAGAGAGAGTTAATTTTGTATTTGGATACAGCTGTATTCTTACATACTTTCTGTATAACTACTGTACTCGCCCAGTTTCCTAAGAGCTTTAACTTTGAACATGTGTTGTTAAAAATACCACACACGCTTTTTATTTCCTCATTCTCTATTACAACAATTTACTATTCAAATGATCATGGAAATATTAACTTAATTTTTTATGAGTACAAATAATTCTCCTATTATTGAAAAAAGCGTTCGCTAAAACTAACTTTTGATAGAAAACCGTTAAAAAATTCTAAAGCACTCATAGTTTTTTTACCCTGAACGGCTATTTTGTTAAATTCTACGAAGCCATGGAGACATCTTATTCTAAGAACTTCCTCTTTCTTCTTATAAAGCACTTGCCCTGAAACGTTAAAGGCGCCATTACTGATTCCAATTTCTTTCCTTGTGACGTCTGTACTTTCATTAAGATGGGTCAATCTCAATTTCTTGATGTAGTGATAAACATTTTCACGGCCCTGGTGGAATGTGCCTTCTGTTTCATTTCGCCAGTTGGAAAGTTCTTTCAATTTCACTTTCTTACCATGCCAGTTGGACCACAAAGGGTAGTAGTCATCATAGGCCAAGAACATGGAATGAATAAGATTGGGTGTCATTTTGTCCCATATTATTTCGCTATCAGTCTCCTTAATTTTTGGAGCTAAAAAAGAAAAGTTGGTTTATAATGACGTACAGACAGTCCGAGAAACAATACTTCAAAGGTAATTAGTCAATTTGCTAGTATCTATAGATGGTGGTTTACATTTCAAAACTGTTCAGAACACTTTCATATGTATATTATTCGACGCTCAAAACTCGCTCTTGTGGAGTGGATCCAATAACCCATAAATCTTTGACGGAGTTCTGCCAGACATGTGGGTTCGTCATAATACATAAGTATTACTATAACCCTATACATAAAAGTTCAAAGAGGTTAAGTCGGGTGATCGAAGTTGCCTGTACACAGCGCTGAAACACACCAACGAGAGTCGCCAAAAGTAAACATTTTTGTTCTGCTACTGAAATTGACATGAAGCGTAATCTTTTAACAAGATGGGGCAACTTCCCACAATGTCATCGTTGTTTACAATTTTCTAGACTTAACCTTTCCCCAACGCTAGATAGGGCGTGATGGAGCAATAGCATTGCCACCTCGATCACCTCTCTGCATGTTTATGGAGATATGTTAAAACACTTGTGTATTGTGCCAAGGCCAGTAATCTGCCAGAAGCGCGTTAAAGAAATAGAGATCAGTGAATCCATTCCACAAGAGCATCTTCCTTATATTCTTAGAGTTCGAGCGTCGAATACGCATTATGGTGACAAATTATTAATTATCATCTTGCGAAAGTGTTCTAAACTTGGACACTGACAGTTTGAAAAAGTAAACCACCGTATACTATACTGTATAGACTACACACTGATTAATAACAAAACTACCAATTAGTTTTGTACCATTACTTCTTGGACACCCTGTAAAATTATGGAACGTTAATCTCGTATCACACGGTCATTTATTGTCGCTGAATCGTGCTCCGCTTAAAACCAATTGGAGCCGTTTACACATCAATAGGCAACAATCGAGGTTTGAGGATGTAACGAATGTATGATATTTATCACTATTCATCGACAAGATACTGAAAATTTTCAAACCTCGACTTTTGCCGATTAACATGTAAACCGGTACAATCGATTTTAAGAGGGACGATTCAGCTGTGAAAAACGGCCGTGATATGGCCTTCAGTTTTTCCAAGAAACTGTTTTAGTTTACAATAATTTTAATATAAAAGTATAACTAACTTCCAATCACTTCTACAAATTCAATGCAATTAAAATGTAATGAACCATGAATAGTTACCAATTGTTATGCCTGTTGAAGGTTGCGACTTTGATTCGAGAAATAAAGTTCTTATATTGTCTAAACAATGTGCAAGACATTTGGCACCCAACACAGCCATCTTGTGGGTCAGTGCTAGCGACTTCATCTTGCTCTCAATTGTCATTTTTTCTTGGTAGACAATTTCTCCAACATCAAATCTGATAAATAAAAAATATATATATTATACATATATATATATATATATATATATACTGTCTAAAACACTGGTTCCCAACCGGTGGGCCATGCCGAGGCCCACTTGCTTGTCTTTTAGCATTGTTAATAAATTTTAATAGCAAAAATTTGCTTAAGTCTTATGTAACCATGATACCAGCTTAGCAACATGGGAGGTGGGCCAAGAGTTAATCGAATCAACTCTAGTGGGTCGTCGCCTCAAAAAGGTTGGGAACCACTGGGACTCTAAGGAATGAAATGAACTGTCAGAATGCCATCAATGTTCCCTCCTCTATTTGTGAACTTGGCCTTTGGTACAAGAACCTGACCGCGATACATTCTCTTGTTGATCCAAGCAGGGCCCAGGAGAGGGGGATGCATGAGGTGTCAAAACACCAAGACCTGGGCTGTAAGATGGAGGTAGTGATCGGGAGTAAAGGGGCCCCGGAGTCAAAAGTAGCACCAAGGCTCGTGATTCCTCTCCCGGCCTTGGGTTCACACACACACACACACATATATATATACACACACACATTAGGGTGGTCCATAACAATATAAGGGAATTTTTTTTTTTAATATTTCCTAGCTCCCACCCATTGAAATTGTGAGCTTCTGTGAAAAGATGTCGCAGGTAAATTTTCGTTTCGAAATTTATCCTTCTGTGAAAAGATGTCGCAGGTAAATTTTCGTTTCGAAATTTATCCTTCTATCACTAATAGGTATTATATGGTATGCACTTCAGCTCCACCGCCTCTGGGTCCCCCCGATCAACGAGCTGCTGGATGAGCACTATCCGTTCTACGACTGCGGTGTCATGGTTGGCAACCACTCATTGCCAGCCAGTCAGAGAGCTTTTTCTGGCATCCGGAAACTTCCGGCGATGCTCCCGACCCTACTTGCAGCAGATACTGCAGCTGCTCCTCGTCTTTGATGTGGCGGCCGCTGTACTGTTGGACGAGGGCCACAGCTCGCTCGGCGTGGTCATTCACCACCTTGAGGTTTTCCACAACCCTAAGCGCCGCCTGAAACTCCTTCATTTGTTCCCATTCATCCGGATCTTTGTTCAAGAAACCTGCAGTTCCAGTCGTTCAAAGAACCTCATCGAATTCTTCGTCACAAGGCCCTCCAAAGACGAACTGAGAGGCGGATTGACACGCTTTGAAATCTGCTATCCACCCTCTTTCTTGTATAGTGTTGCGACCATCCTACGTTTCGTTGCAGATGGAATCATTTCCTCAGAGAAGTACCAAAGCTGTCCTGCCAGCTTCTGACTGGCTGCTTTGGAGATCTGCTGTGGATACGACCTCAATGATTCCAAGAGGCAAAGGTCCTGGGCTGGAGCGGAAGCGGCCATCGGAGCAGTGAACCATGCTTTCAGATAGACTGTCACAGCGAAGATGCTGATGTCCTGCAAGCATGTTTTCTCTTTCGGTGTGAGATGTTGCAGTTGCTCCCGGAACATCCACATCTTGATAGAATACAGGACCTTGCACATTCAGCGAGCGTGATGCATCGCACCTGGGCGCTTGAATCGAATCAGCGATTCAAGATTTTCACCAAGGAAGACAAAGGCGAGTTCCAAAAATTCCTTGTAATCATCTCGGTACGATTCTCAGTGGATTTGGTCTTTGGCTCACTTCAGAAGTTCTTCTCTGACTGGTAGTAGGGATGGACCAACAGTGGGGTCTTCGACACCTGTTTGGAACTTGCTTTTGTCGATATAGTTCCACTGTTGCTGGAATCTCTTGAATAGCAGAACTTTAGGAGCAGAAATTGCGTCATGACACGCCGTGAACGCGGCGGCAACAACTAGCTCCATGATATGATGCCTGCCTGCAAAGTAGAGCAGCTCTTTCTGCAACTTCTGCTTTAGGAGCAAACATCATCCTGAGTGACGGCCAGTGTTAGCAGCGGCAGTGTCGAAACACATACCCACCACTCTTTCACTTAGTCCCCAAAGTTGCAAGAGATCGAACACCGCTTGTGCCTGCTGTTGCCCAATTCCCAAAGTTATTTTTGGCACTCCCAAGAGTTCGCAGTTGCCATTTGAGGTGGACACTAATACGGGAAGTTGGTCCACCTACTCGTTGTTGGTAAGGTCTAGCAGAAGCTTTCCGTCCCAGTGCACCACCACTGGTCCGGTGAAAAAACTATATAGGGCTATAGGTTGATTGTCTGTTACCCTCATCCGTTGGAAATTTTCAGCAAATTTCAGTGGAGAATTAACGACAAAAGCCCTACGTTTTTTCGTTAGAGAGTTATGTATGTGTAGATCTTCAAAGGACCTCTTTATGTATTGTTTTTAGTGGTTAATGTTAAATTTATTTGCCTTCGGTATTTTAGCGCTGCCTAATGGTAAAGAAAGAAATTGCCTTACCTTATTATTTCGTTGAGCCTCTTCTGTTCGTAGGACGCGACGATGTTTTTCGATGTAAGGCCGCGGTACGGTGGTTACACGAGTTTATTTGGTTTAATTAATATAGGCAGTCACTATATTTAAATTCCTGAAGGTATAGGCCTATCCTTTTGAGTTATTAGGTTTATATCACATGTTAGTCACTCAGAACTTGTAGGAAGATAAAGTACATCTTCCTTGCTTAAAAGCAAAGCTTAACATAAGCAGCTCAGAATGCCGCAAAATATAAATCGTTCGCTTAAGAATTTGCTGATTTTACAAAGTTCGTTGACTCTTCCTTTGATGTAATTTTCATGAGTCAGCAATGGAAAATGTTGAATACGAAATAATAAATTTGGCTTTCTTCTTGTCATGCAGGCCCATAGGGTTCTATGTATGGTAATTTCATTCCCAATAGGCTATGTCACCAATCCCGAGGCAATTTTGATGTTATTTAATTCAATAAATTAATGATTTGTATTTAATTAAGAAGTAAAGGTACCACATACGATACCATGTTGTAAGCATATATAGTTTTTCCATATCCGGAATGGAATCCTTTTTGGACCAATTCAGCCTGCTGCCTGCGATGATGCTCTCGGCTGCGCTTCACAGAGGATCGACTGAGAGTAAAGTTCCTCGAGGTTTTGGCCAAGGCTGCGAGTTGTTTCCGATACAATGTAAAGCACCATCCGGTCACTCACCCGCGTCCTGTCTAAGGCTGAAGATAATTCTGAGTTGAAAATATTCTTGGTCTAGCGTGTTCTTTTTTGGGGGGGAGAAGAAGGACAACCTCCAGTGGCTCCCTCAAGAAACTCGTCACTGGCAGAGCTTGAAGAACCAAGTTTGACTGTTTGAGATGTCAGGCTTGCTCTTCGACTGCTTTCCTCTTTCAGACGTCTTCCTCTGCTTTCCGCTTTGCAACCTTCTGCTGCTCCTCCGCCAATTTTTTGTCGACGGAGCCCATTGTGCCACGCCGACGAACTGAGAGGCGGGTTGACACACTTTGAAATCTGCTATCCACCCTCTTTCTTGTATAGGGTTGCGACCATCCGATGTTTCATTGCAGATGGAACATTGGCATCGAAAAAGGCCAATGGAATCATTTCCTCAGAGAAGTGCCAAAGCTGTCCTGCCATCTTCTGCTGTGGATACGATCTCAATGATTCCAAGAGGCAAAGGTCCTGGGCTTGCTTTTGAAAGACGTCTCATTTTGGACTTGTTTTGGATTTCGCCTTCCCTTGTTCTTTTTCAGTCTGCCACTCTTTGAACCAGGGCTGTGGAGTCGGCACATAAAAAACCGACTCCGACTCCTCAATTTTTTGTCTATCCGACTCCGACTCCGAAGGTATATTAATTCTAAATCTGCTATGATGAATTTCAGTTAGTGAAACATTGGGATTATCAATGTCTTCTAGGAAGGGTTTTAGATCAAGCAAACGCTTAATCATCATATATGTGCTCCCCCAGCGTGTCGCTTGGTCCAAAATAGCTCCCTTTCCTGCACGTCTCTGGATAATAGCATCAATTTTAGAGGTCCTGGCTGCAGTGGCTACTTGCCTCAACTTGCCTATCAGAGTAGCTGCATGGCGATCTTTCAATCCATCTCTTATTGCTAGCTGCAATATATGTACAACACAACGCATATGTTGGATTAGAAAGAGCTTAGATGCTTCTTCAACAATATCATCTAAAATTTCATCGCTCTGTTCTGTTTGTGCTGTTTGAGAATCAGTTTCAGGAATGTCATCTTCATTAGCCACTTCTTTTTCTTCAACTTTATTCAGCTTTTCTATCGTGCTTAGCATGTTTGAAGCATTATCTGTGACAATACATAGAATCTGCTCTTTCTTAATTACAAAGTCTTGTAAAACTTCCTCCACTAACTTCTGAAGATAGTCGCTGTCATGATGCGCCTCGGTGTCCTTTACTCCCAATGTCCGAGTTACCATTTTATTGTTTTCATCAACAAATCTAGCATTGATGGCAAAATAGTTAACTCTATGACGCGTGGCTGCATCCATTTTAATAAACATGAAGCGTCCCTTAAGAGTTCTTCGAAGTTCTTCCTTTTTATTTGTGGCTTCTTCAACTATAATTTTTCTGATACTTTGTCTTTCCAGAGAAACTCCAAGTTTCTTGGCCATTTCTCCATTTAGGCCTAGAAAGGCTGGTTGTGAAAATAAAGATAAGGCTACACCATTTCTTACGACCAGTTCGATGCTGTGCTTCTTGAACTTTTCTGTGGTCATTGTTACGGTAACTTTGTCTGTAGTAAAGAATCTTGTAGGTGGCGCTTGTCGTTCAGTAGATTTCTGATCTTTTGTTAACTTTGAAGTAGTTGGAAGGTTTTTATTACTATCTTTCTCAATGACAACTTCTAAAATTTTGGGATGGAAACGCTGCAAATGTCTTTTCAAATTTGATGCTCTGGTTGGTACATTTTTATCAGAGCCAGTAAAACCACTGATTTTTGCTTCACAATTTTTCACCATCATCATCTTCTATCATACACTGACACACGAAATGTTTCCCATCTGTGGTTATTGTAAAATATTCAAAAACTGCAGACTTTGTTGGAAGTGTCTTTGCCCTTGTGAAAGGGGTTTTAGACTTGAAAGTTAAAAACTTATGAAATTTAGAAAGAACTCGAAATTAAATAAGCATTAAAAATAAAAAATATTATCTGAAAAGAAAAAATGAATTAATGGCATTAGTGTCTGAAATGAAAAACATTGTGTTTATTATTTAAGTGGTTTAACCACCATAGCTGCCAGTGATATCACACACGAAAACATATTTTATTAAAATTTATATTGAGGTCGGAGTCGGTACATTTTTACTGACTCCGACTCCAGCAGCACCAAAATTGCTTCCGACTCCGACTCCACGGCCCTGCTTTGAACAAGACCAAAACTTCTCCAAACAATGGTCCTTCCGGCGTGTTGGTATGCAGGCTCTTTCCCAAAATGAGAAAACTTCCTCCAGCACTTCTTCAGCGCTTTGTTTGGTGTCTTTCTTATTCACAACATGATGGTGCAAAAAAACACCTAGGACCTGGCCATCTGAAGGCAGTTTACTGCCTAAAATCTTTTCGTCCAGTTTGTCCAACAAGTAAAAACCACATGTTTTTGACATGACCGACTTAGGGTGGCCCACTTTTCAATTTTTTTTGAAAAGTATAGGTGATCGTGGTTTTTCCCATTATTTGGCACTATACTAGCACATTGGTACCATTTTTACAAAAATTGATCAATATTTAGGGGTCTCGCATCGACCTTGAAATTACTAGTTTTTTTTTTTAAATGCGTACTTTTTAACTTTTTACTGAATCAAGATAAATCATTAAGTAGGGATGTTTTCTGAATCCTCTTAATGAGAAGTCGTTTGGTGTGCCTGCCAATGTCATACGACTAACGGTTTAAAGGTTGTGCCTGTATACAGGTAATACCAATGTGCTAGTATAGTGCCAAATAATGAAAAACCACGATCACCTATACTTTTCAAAAAAATGAGTCACCATACCCGGGCGGAATGTATAATGTATATAGGTAATTAGAAAATGCACTATGCCTGTGCCAGGTACCCAGTGGTGGGCACCGTTAACCAAAAAGCAGAGCTGTGACTAGCGCCGCTAGTTTTTTAATAGCGCCACCACTAGCGTCGCTATATTTTCAAACTACTAGCGCATTTACCAGCGCCGCTAGTTTTTGAAATAAAAATGAATTTAAAGTCCTTCTATTCCATTCGAGTTTGAACGTTTCAAACATGTATGAACATGTATGCTGGCGGCGGTTCCCTCATTCTGCATTGCTTGCTTGTCAGTTATTAGTCATACAGCGGGGAGTGTGGTTGTGTTTCTCTCCCGCTCGATTTTTTCATTACGTTTACGAAAGGATGGCGTCTTCTTCTGCTGACCAGCAAATAGAAGTAGTTAAAAATCCGTGGCCTTACATTGAAAAGTATTTTGAGTTTGTTTGTGACAGAACTGCGAAAAATAACAACAGTTTTAATTTCAAGTGTAAGTTATGTTTACCCAAGAACAAAGTAATCAGCGTCAATAAAAAGTCAACTTTCAATTTAAAATCCCACCTTAGCAGTAAACATCCTTATAAACTTAAAGAGTTTGAAATCTGCGCAAAAGAAGGCGCCACTCAAAATAAAGGAAAAAAAACGAAACTCTGATTCAGCAGCGTTGGAAGAGAGTTCATCAAAACCCAAAGAACGCAAACTGACTGAAATGGTAGCAGGCAGCAACAAAATCAGCAAAAGCAAAGTTAACGATCTAGTTACAAAGTTGGTGATAGAGGAAATGCTGACCTTCAAAATAGTAGAGGCCGAGGCCTTCAAAACATTGATCACAACACTTCAACCGGGAATACAAGTATTAGGAAGAAAAGCTTTAGTGAATGAAATTGCTAAGCAATTTAACCAAACGATTGATGAACTAAAGTCAAAACTTGCTCACGTTAACTACGTCACAACAACCGCTGACTGTTGGAGCTGCCGAAACAAGTAAGTTATAAACTTATGCTTAATGTTAGCATTAATTTGTTAAATTGTTTTCTGTTGTGATAGGCTAAAAGTTATATATTTTTTATATTTAAGGTTAACTGAGATATGTTTTTCATTAGTTTACGTTATCCTAAGATGAGTTCAGTGTAGTTAGAAATGTTATAGATACTAACAATGTTATTAACATATTTAATATTTTTTAGGTTTATACAGCAGTGTTTCTTAGCTACGTGGTGTATATTTCAACGTCTTATTTTCTGTTATGTATTTATACATAATGTGAACTATGTGATGTAATTGTAATGAATGGTCAAGGTAAAACTTCTCTGATCTCACGGGAAGCAGTGTTTCAACGACGGAGCTAGGGCGTAACCCATATATATATATTTTTTTTTGTTTTTTTGTTTCAAAGTATGACCGCTCATGGCCACCAAAAGAAAGGTGGATAGCAGAGCGAACACAGGACGAAAATTAAGGAACAGCTAATGGAAATGAACAATAGACGGGGGAGGAGGGGGGGGGGGGGGGGAAGCAGAAAGATCATAGCGGAGTCACAGCCGGTAAAGAAGTCGGGAGCGAAAGAGGAAGGAGAACAACCCGGTTATCGAAAAGTAGGGACCTTCAGATAGAATAGCGCCAAGCCTATCAGAAGGCCCGACGCTCTCAAAAAAGGGAAAATACTCTGCGCGCAGCGCAGAGTAAAGCGGACACTCCACCAGGAGGTGGGCAACTGTAAGGAAAACGTTACAATTGGGACATCGGGGCACCCGATCCCCGGCCATCAAATAGCCATGGGTCAGGTGGGTGTGGCCAATACGGAGGCGGGCCAGAGCCACCTCCTTATGGCGCGACCGATGGAAGGAAGAGGCCCAACATCCCAATTTGGGTTTAATCTTGCAAAGTTTATCTGTAGCGCCATCCCAGCGACTCTGCCACCGGGAGCGCAAAAACCTACGGAAGCCAGGGATATAATCGGAAAAGGGGAGGGACATGGGTGAAACCTGTAGTCGGCACGCGGAACGGGCAGCTCGATCGGCAGCCTCATTACCAGCCACGTTAACATGTGCTGGGACCCAGCAAAATACCACCTCCTTGCCACCGAAAGCGACAAGGGTATAGCACAGTAGCTGGATTCGTCGGACCAGTGGGTGCACAGGGTCAAAACACTCCAGGCCATCCAGGGCACTGCGGGAATCCGAATAGATGACAAACGACCCATCCGGATGCTCCCGCACCACCTCCAGAGCGCTCAGAATGGCATAGAGCTCCGCCGTGAAAACGGAAGCCTCATCAGGGAGACGGGTACATCGGGGAGCAAGGGCAGACGACTGGGGAACAGCCGCGGCCCCAACGCCCCACGACGACCTCGAGCCATCCGTGAAGACCGCAACACATGCAGAGTGACACGCCGCATGCTGAAGGAACAGAGACCGAAGCAAGGCAGAGTCAGAATTGGCCCTGCGAACGGGGCGCAACGCCCTACAGCACGCAACAGGGGTGCTCTCCCAAGGTGCAACACCCTTGAAAGAGACCGGTATAACGGATGGAGGAGTGCCCATACCATGAGGAGGGAGGTCACCGTGTTGGTGAAATACCAACCCCCATCCCGGCAGAACGCCCTCTCCACCACCTGGAACAGAGGAGAGTTGGGAAGACGGAGGATCCGGAGATAGTGCTTAGCAATGAGGAACGACCTCCGATCCCCCAAGGGAGGGATGTCGCACTCAACCTGCAGACTATCAACCGGAGAGGAGCGGAAGGCGCCAGATGACATGCGCAGTTCTCTAGAGAGGACCGGATCCAGTATCCGAAGGGCCGTACGGGAGGCGGAGCCATACACCACACTCCCATAATCTAATTTTGACTGTACCAGGGACACGTACAAACGGAGGAGTGTCCGCCTATCCGCGCCCCATGTAGTATGCGACAGATGTCCCAGCAAATCCAGGGTACGTCTTGCAGACTCGCGCAGCCGGCGAAGGTGGGGAACCCAGCTCAAACGGCTGTCGAAAACCATACCCAGGAAACGCACTGACTGAACGAGGGCCAGAGGCTGACCCCCGAGTGTAAGATCAAAGGTCGGGACGGCGCCGGATCCCCGTCTCCTCGGCGGAAGGAAGGCCACACACGAAGTCTTCGGGGAAGACAGCGTAAGGCCCACCGACGACGCCCAGCGTTCAACCCGATTGACCGCGAGTTGGACTTGCCTCTCCACGAGGGGGGGACTCCTCCCCGCGGCATAGATGGAACATCGCACCGAGGGCGGAAGGGCTCCCGGTAGCGCAGACATGACCAGGTTGAAGCAGGAGACGCTTAAGACACCCCTGGGGCACCCCCTCCTCCTGAACATACAGGTCAGATAGGGCCGCCCCATTACGGACGCGGAAAATGCGACGGCAGAGGAAGTTACGAAGAAATGTGGGCAAAAAGCCCACAAAAGCAAGAGACTTCAAACGGTCCATGACAACTCCCCGACGGGTCGTGTCATAGGCCTTTTGGACATCAAAAAAGACGGCCAGAACAAGATTCCGGCGGGAAAAGGCCTCCCGTACATCATGACCAAGGATGAGAAGGGGGTCCAGAGTACCCCGAAATCGACGAAAGCCATACTGGGTCGGGGGGTATAACCAGTGGTGGGCACCGTTAACCAAAAAGTTAACTTCGTTAACCGCTAATCCGTTAAACATGTAACGGAAGTTACCGATAAACCGTTAACGTTAACTTTTATTATAAAAAAAATGAAAAACACAATATATATATAATTTAATTTTCCCTCTTCTTCTCGTTCTCCATTTTGTCCATGAGATGCATGTTGCCCTTCATGAAAATTAGCATACCGTATCAAAGTTTTCATCAGACGGATGATCTCTTGGCCCTCAGGATGTCCTTGCCCATAGAGAACAAACGCTCCACTGCAGCACTGGAGGGGATGGCTGTGTTGAACTTGATGAACAAGTCCACCAACACTTGCTCACCCAAGAAGGCAGCATCTGTCAGCAAGTCCTTGGAGTTGGTCTCCAGTCAGGTCTTGACCAAGTTCTGGGCCTTGCCCTTGAGTGACCTGTGGCTTCTGCTGCTCTCTTTTGTCTGGATGACAGCACTGAAGTAGTCATCCTCCTCCTCCTCCTCGTTGTTGCTGCCTCCACTGTTGCTGCCCACTTCGTTGGATGTGGTACCTAGAAGTACCGCCAGGACATAAAGGGTTAAGGTGAAAACGCTCCCATTGTAGGACATCAATTGACTTAATTTATGTCATCAAAGTGACATGAGAATTGAAATCTTACCTGATCAGTTTTATGGTTCTTGAAATGTATCAAGGAGACTACTAATAAGGTACTCACAGACATATTATAAATATACATGACTTACTTGACAACGATTATTTTTAAATATTCACTAGCACAAACATGTTGCGCAAGAGAGAGACTGCAAATGAAACGAATGTAGTTATTTGTTGTAATTGTTACATATATATTATTGAAAGTGCCTTAAAATGCTCGTGATATTTCTTGAAAGAAGTTGAAACATTCAACTCAAATGGCAAATCTTTCAGTCTGATTTTACAGTCGACCATGTTTTGCTCAAACCAATGCCATAAATAACTACCATATTTGGTAAGACACAAATTGTGGCGACGGAAACAAATATATCGCCTGATTTTGCACTGCGGAAATGGAAATTCGTTCATCACTATTAACAGTGCCGGATTAATTGCGCATCTGCTCAGCACTGAAAATAATAGAAACTTTTAAACGTTTATTTATGAATTTTTTGGGTTAACGGACTTGAGTTAACGGAAGTTAAATGTAACGGAAGTTAATTAGTCCGATAATGATTTTCAAAGTTAACTTAAAAGTTAAATCGTTAACGAAAAAGTTAACTTCGTTAATTAACGATTAACGGATTAACGGTTTGTGCCCAGCTTTGGGTATAACCCAAGCGACTCCAGTGTAAAGGAAAGCCGGACGGCCACCATCTTTTCAAGGAGCTTGCATAAGCAGCTCGTCAAGGCAATAGGCCGATAGCCCGCCACCTCCGCCGGATCCTTCCCCGGCTTAGGTATCGGGACCACAATCGCCTCCCTCCAACGGGAAGGGAACGACCCCTCAACCCACACCCGGTTGAAAAGATCCAGCAAGAAGTGTAGGGCCATCGGGTGCAGATTCCAAAGAAAGTCATACGGAATGTCATCAGGACCAGGGGCGGAAGAACGACGGGTTGCCAAGGCAGCCCGAAGTTCCCGCATCGTAAAGAGATGGTTATAGGGCTCGTTCCCAGGCGGCGGGAACGTAACATTCGACAAAGGACGATCCGCAGCTGAAGGCGAACGGGAAACCGCAGCAAAAGCCCCAGCCAGCCGATCGGCCACAGCAGCAGGATCCGAAAGGAAGCCGTCCCCGTCCCGAAGGACAGGGCGACTAGCAGGGACCGGCTTCCCCTCGATACTACGTACCTTCCGCCACACAGTAGCAGAAGGGGTAGACGAGGAAATGCCGGACACAAAAGCACGCCAAGAGGCCCGACGGGCCAACTTGAGTCCGGCGGGCGAAAGCCTTCGCCCGCCGCATCTCAATCAAGTGGTCCGTGCGCCGGGTGCGGTGGAAGCGGCGCGACGCCCTCTTCCTCTCGCACACCGCCCGGTGACATGCTGGAGTCCACCACGGGACGCTACGCGTCCGTGGGTTACCGGAAGATCGAGGGATACAGTCCTCCGCGACGCCCATCAATACCCGCTCGAAGAACTCCAAGCTTTCATCCACAGAGCCAAAGCTCAACACCGAACGGGTAATGACGGAACGAGCTCTGAAGGATGGCCAGTCAGCCCGCGCAAGGCACCACCTCGGTCGAGACGAGACACCCGGCTGCGGTCCGACCGGCTCAAGACAGACTGGGTAATGATCACTACCATAAGAGTCCCCCCAACACCTTCCACGAAAAATCGAGTAAGGCATCGAGGGACACCAAGGAGAGATCAATACAGGTAAATGAACCCGTAAGTTCGTGGAAGTAAGTAGGTTCACCGGAATTGAGGCACGCGAAGGAAAGTTCCTCCATTAAGGAGAGCAACATACCAGCAACATTAGTCGACCGGACATCTCCCCAAGCCGGGTCGCGACTGTTAAAGTCCCCGAGGAGGAGAAACGGTCGAGGTAGTTGCAACACCAACTCGCGAACCGCGTCGCGAGAAGGAGGGTCATGAGGAGGAATATAAATCGAGCAGGCAGTGTACTGGCGATCTAAAAATAGCCGCACAGCCACAGCCTGCAAGGAAGTGCGAAGAGGCACACCTCGCGATGGTAACGAATGATGCACATAAATCGCCGCACCCCGCCGGCGTGTGTGCTCCTCCGGGGTGCAAGGGAAACCAACATAGCCAGAGAGACGAGGGAGTCCCCGCGCAGCCAGGATAGTCTCCTGGAGACAAACACAGGAAGGCCGCTCGCTCTTCAGCAGGGAAGCAAGGTTCTCCCAGTTAGCTAAAAGCCCCCTACAGTTCCAATGCAAAATGGAACTATAAGGGGAAGTGGCATTATAAGAGGCAGAGAAAACAGAGAAATAGCCACGGACCAAGCTGAGCAGCAAACTCAACGGTCCGCAACCAGGGACGGAATCGGCTTCCCCGACTCACCCCGAACGGGGGGGTAGGGGCCACCGACCCCGCAGCTGCTTCACCCGTAGTAGAACGAGAGGTGGAGAGTGGAACAGGGAGTTCAGAGGGGGCTCCCCTGGGGGGGGGGGAGACGACGAGACGGGCCCAGCCGAAACCCCCGACTCCCCACCAGAGGGGGGCTGGCGAGAACCAGATGTTCGAGGGCTCGTCAAACCAGACAAGCACTGACGGGGGGGGGGGGGGGGAGGTCCACCACAGGTGGGAGAGGTAGATCCAGGAGAGAGACTCCATGAAGAAGGGCCAGGCTCCTCTCGACCGGGTCCACCATGGGAACAGCGTCAGTAATCGAGGGTGTCATGGGGCGGTGTACCTCAACCGACACCCGGACACTGGTCGGGGCACCGGGAGGTGACGCCTCACCAGCCCTCCGTATAGCGGGGGGAATCCCGAGCGGATCAGGAGCGGCGCGCCGCTTCCCCTCCGGTGAAGAAGGGGAAGCAGGGCGAGCAGCGGTCATGATCGGGTCTGGAGGACTCCGACTCCGACCACGGCGACGCTTCCTCCTCCCCTTCGGGGCATCACCTTCCCCACCCGAGAGACGAGTAGGCAAGGATCCAGACCCCAAGGCCGGAGAGGGAGAAAGGGCACTTGTAGGCAGGGAATCAGATGGGATGTCTGAAAGTGAGGCAGAAGAACAAGAAGGGCCCGCGGCGCCAGGAGGACCACCAACCCCCGGAACTTCCAGGGGGGGCACCACTCCGGTAGACGCCGGGTAGCACGGGAGGGGCCCGAGGACCCCCAGGGCCAAGAGCCGCAGCATAGGACCAACCCCCGCCGCGGCTCCGTCACGGACCCTATCGCGCGCCTCCCGCGCACTAAGGAATTCGGTAGTCCTTAAGGACCGCACCTCGAATTCAAATTTGAAACGGGGCAGTCCCGAGAGGAGGAAGGGTGGGCCCCCGAGCAGTTCGAGCACCGCGGGGGCTTCGTGCACGGGGTAGGGTGCGCAGGCCCACCGCAGCGGACACATAGCTTACCCTCACGGCGGCACGCAGAGCTAACATGGCCGAACCGGTTGCAGCCAAAGCAACGAACCGGGTCAGGAACATATGGTCGCACCGAAAACTCACACACGACCGGCGATCACCCACGCCCCAGAACACCTGGGCCGGAGACACAAGGGAGTCAAAGGTCAGGAGCAGACGAGCGGACGGGGTAAGAGCACCATCCCGGCGCGACGAAAAGCGGAAGACCTTCGTTACCCCCTGGGGGGCAAGATCCTCCTGCAACTCGCCAACCGGGATTGACAGCAGACGGGAAGCGAAAATGGTGCCCTGACAGCTATTCAATTGCGGATGGGGAGTCACAGAAACTCTGCAACCCAAGACATCCTGCAACTGTAGAAGGGACTCAGTCACCCGGAAGAACGGGACTTCAAAAGAAGAGACCCATCCTTCAGAGGGCGGATATCATAACGACAGGGAACCCCCCGTCTTAAGGCGCTGAAACACCCGTTCCGAGTTGCCCGGAAGGGAGCCAGCGGAAGGGCGGAGAACAAGGAACCTGTCCACCGGACAGAAATTGACAGCCGGGACAGGTCCATGTGTAACGGTAACCGGGAGTGGGCGAGAGAACAAGGGCCGCGAAGACCCCGCCCTACGGCCACCACGAGTCCGGCCACGAGAGCCAGACGCCGCAGAGGACGAGAGGGGGCCATACGGCTTGAAGGTCAATCCAGCGGAGGCAGAGGCCGCTGAACGACCAGAAGTAGTAGTCTTATCCAAATCCAAGGGCGGGCCAGAGTCGTCAACAGGAGGGGATTGAAGTTTAGAAATTGAACCCATAAACAATAGCTTTACAAAAAAGACAGCCTCGGACCCAAGGCAATGCACCATCCGCCGCTGCATCCTTCAAGGCGCAGGCCCAACGTCCCGGGTAGCCCACCCCCCAACCTGACTGTCGTTTTAAAAACAGCAGATTGATATATATATATATATATAATATATATTATATATATATATATATATATATATATATATTATATATATATATATATATATGTAGTTATTTAGTTTTTGTTATTTTGTTATGCAGCATAACAAAATAAACGAATGCAATACTCAGCGTACAACATCCAGCCTGTGGTGCCAGTATCTGTCATTTCATAACAACAGTTTTGACATCATAGTTTGTATTTTTCTTACAGATCGTACTTGGGTGTAACTGTGCACTGGATAGATCCGCAGAGTCTGGAACGTCGCCACGGCGTCCTTGCCTGCCGACGCATCATTGGTCGTCACACCTACAATTTGATTGCCAAAGAGCTTGAAGCAGTTCACGTGAAATTTTGCATACAGAACAAGATAACAAAGACGACCACTGACAACGGCTCTAATTTCGTCAAGGCTTTTCGGTATGTATCGTAGTAAAAGTAAATTAAATATAGTTTTTACAGATATAGAATAAATAATTTCATTAATTAATTTAGTAAGAACATCGAAAACAATATTGCTAATAGTAATAATGCAGGTATTTTGTAAACTAACTTTATATTAGTAAAACGCAATATATTTGGTAGTACAGCATTCGATGAAACTTTATATCAACTCCAGGAAAAAATATCATACATGATTTCAAAATTATTATAAAATTAAAAATTGTAAAAATCAATAATTGCGAAAAAATATGTAAAATTAATTTTTTTTTTTATCCAATTAGTATAGACGTTCGAATTTCATGAATGTAGTTATTTAGACATTATAACTTATCACGCATTTTAATTAGCCTTGTCTTTTTCAGTATCTTTCACGACGAGAAGGCAACAACACATCTAGGGGAATCCGCAGCCATGACTCTTACTCAGCGTCCATTAGAGGAGGAAGAGGCAATGGAAGAAATTCAAGAGGACGATCTACAGATCTACAGAAGCTAAGGCTAACAAAGACCCTAAGATCCACTCTAAGGCTAGCCCGAGAGAAAGGAAAGAGTAGGGGGTTAAGAGAAGAGAAGAGAATAAGGGGTTAAATAAGGAGCAACACCTATCACTCGTGGGTTAACATTCATTCAGAAAAAGAGGAAAAGTGTCTCACCATCATCATCCGCCGGCCACTGCCGACAAGTCAGAAAAATAGTCGGAGAGAATAGGAGAGGGGTGAAAGATGAAAAGAAGTAAAATAAGAACGCTTACAAACCATGCAAACACAGTCTTAACTCACTGTCATACCATGCAAACTACAAACATGCAAGAAAAGAGTTAGACACATGCAAAGTAAGAAGAAAAAAAAAAAAAAAAGTAGGTTAAAGTTAAACAAAAAGTGGGTTAGTTTACGCTATGAGCTACATCTACATTCGTGTTAGTCTAATTTTTTTTTTATTTATTTTTTTTTTTTTTAATAATTTTATTGCTGGCATTCATCGTCAACAGACTCATCCCCGAGCACCACCAAACAATGTAACCAATGTTTATACTCTACCAGAACATCATCGTTGCGCAGCGCATACACTCAATTTAGTAGCAACATCAGATTCAGAGAAGGCATTAATTAATCCAACATTCAAAAAAGTTTGTAGATCTGCATTTGCTAAGTCACAATCGTTGTGGAACAAGCAGAATCGGAGCACCGTATCTGCTGATCTAATTCAAAGCAAATTAGGAATGCGGTTGGTGGTACCATGTGACACACGTTGGAATTCAACGTATGAT
Organism: Bathynomus jamesi; assembly: GCA_023014485.1. Classification (NCBI taxonomy): domain Eukaryota; kingdom Metazoa; phylum Arthropoda; class Malacostraca; order Isopoda; family Cirolanidae; genus Bathynomus; species Bathynomus jamesi. The sequence continues at coordinate 1,555,278 of JAJOZX010000273.1, read as the reverse complement.
GCTTTAGCACGGATAAACTCCTTACTATCTACTAAAGAAGCGGCAGTCAACAACATTTTTGATGAGCTGGGAATTGTGCGATTCACCTTGTCTGAAATAGTATTCATTAAAGATTACATTTCTGCAATGAAACCACTCGCCCAATCATTGGACATTCTGTAGGGTGAACAAAATGCCTATATGGGTGTCCTTTTGCCCACGTTGTACGCCTGTCTCTCCAAACTGAAGACCATTGTTGAAGATCCACAGCACACATGCCAACCGCTTGCAATGGCTCTTGTGAACGGCATAGAAAATCGTTTCCAACAAGCATTCAACAACAACGATTACATCGCTGCCGCTGCAGCCCATCCTAGCTTTAAACAGATATGGATTGATTCACTGGAGAAGGAGGAGGAAGTGCGGCAAATGTTGACGACTCGTCTTGCTGACCAGGGCTGTGGAGTTGGAAGACCAAGCCTCCGACTCCGACTCCTAGAATTTTAGAAGGGCCGACTCCGACTCCTGCCTCTAAATAATAATATAAAATATACTTTGATTATATTAACCCAGAATGGCATTTCATCACTACCAAGTGAATCATCAGGCTACTGGTTTTTATTACTATCTTTCTCAATGACAACTTCTAAAACTTTGGGATGGAAACGCTGCAAATGTCTTTTCAAATTTGATGCTCTGGTTGGTGCATTTTTATCAGAGCCAGTAAAACCACTGATTTTTGCTTCACATAATTTTTCATCATCATCATCTATCATACACTGACACACGAAATGTTTCCCATCTGTGGTTATTGTAAAATATTCAAAAACTGCAGACTTTGTTGGAAGTGTCTTTGCCATTGTGAAAGGGGTTTTAGACTTGAAAGTTAAAAACTTATGAAATTTAGAAAGAACTCGAAATTAAATAAGCATTAAAAATAAAAAATATTATCTGAAAAGAAAAAATGAATTAATGGCATTAGTGTCTGAAATGGAAAACATTGTGTTTATTATTTAAGTGGTTTAACCACCATAGCTGCCAGTGATATCACACACAAAAACATATTTTATTAAAATTTATATTGAGGTCGGAGTCGGTACATTTTTACCGACTCCGACTCCAGCACCACCAAAATTGCTTCCGACTCCGACTCCACGACTCCGACTCCACAGCCCTGTTGCTGACTGCATGAAAAGTGACATGGAAATTAGGCTAATTAGCACACCCGAAGCTGCTGGTTCCAGCACGGAAGAGGAAGACAATTTGTTCAGTTGTTTCGAAAAAGATAGTAATATGCATAAAACTATTCTACAACAAAGTAATGAACAAGTACGTGTCTTTTTATCAAAACAGCCTTCCACTAAGAAGTGTTTCAAAGCAACAGACTATACATCTTCCTTCCCTTCCGATTCATTCAAAAAACTATTTATCTGATTAAACACCAATTCCGTCAAGTGCAGCAGTGGAAAGGATTTTTTCGACAGGAAAAGATATATTATAGCCGAAAAGGTCTTCGTTGTCCGATTCAAATTTTGAAAAACTGTTGTTACTAAAATTAAATAAATAATTGTCCTAGGTCGTTGTAATAAAGTACTACTGAAACAAGTTACCTAAATTAGCTTGATTATATTGTATTGTTTTTTTCTACTTGATTTGAATAATTACAAATATATTACTTGAAATACTTCTGTTGTATATATGATATATCAAATAATTAAATAAAAGAAATGTATTGTTTTCTATGGTATTAGGTATTTTTTATTTGTTATAGCTAGATTTAAATAAATATACTGGATTTAAATAAATAAAAAGCTTTGGTTCTATAGTATAATTGTTTCATTTAAACATTCTTTTTGACAATATTACTGCATAGAAGTGTAACTAACATAATAGGTATTTTTTATTTGTTATAGCTAATATTGAAAACTAGCGCTAGCGCTAGCGTCGCTAAATTTTGAAATGACTAGCGTTAGCGCTAGCGCCGCTATTATTTTGCCTCACTAGCGCTAGCGGCGCTAGTTTTCATGAATAGCGCGCACAGCTTTGCCAAAAAGTTAACTTCGATAACGATAATCCGTTAACCCCAATTTTTAACTCCGATAACGATAATCCGATAGTTTTACTACAGGGTTAACGGAAGTTAACGATAACTATTTCTTTACTAACATTTAAAAAAATCAAGGAAAAAAGCTTTAAAACCCATAGAAAATGTTTATTTATGCAAAATCCAACAATAAATAGGTATTTAACTGTATTTTTATCAAGTTTTGCAACTTTTTTGCTTAATAACTTTTTTTTTTATTTTAATAAAAAATGTACTGATTACATGTTTTGAAACCCTTGTAACCACTAACCATTAACTAAATTTTAATTTACCAGAGAATTATTATGGCGGGAACTGAAAGGTAAAATTAAATTTTAGGCACATTTATTAAAGACTATGACACAATGTGCTGGTTGCCCTTCAGAAAGACCAACTTCTCAAAGTTAGGCCCAACTGTCAGTCTTGACCTCTTGGGCCTCAGGATGTCCTTGCCGAGAGAGAAGAGCCGTTCCACTGCGGCAGAGGACGGAATTGGCAGACTGAAGTTATGGCGATTTGAATTCATTCGCGGAGCGGTGATCTTCCGTGAATGACTCCTCGCAGTTAACGTGTTAACGGACTTTAACAGACTAAATATTGAGTTATCGGAAGTTAACTGGTCCGATAACGATAAATGGAAATTAACTTCCATTAATAGTCCGTTAAAAAAAGTTAACTTCGTTAATTAACTGTTATCGGATTAACGCTTTAGTGCCCAACACTGCAGGTACCTAACCTATTTCTTTTTTTGCAGATCATAACATTTTGAAATTCTGTCTAAGTTCCTCATCCTTTGTCATGGACAAATCGATGGCAACCATAACTGGAAGAACTCTTGAAGCTACAAATAGAGAGTCATCAAAAGGAAAGGCGAAAATAACATCGCTACCTTCTCTAAGATCGGCCTCGGAAATTTTTTTAGTTGGCCAACCGTCGTCCTCCATCAGTGGTAGCAAATTGCCAACGACACGGCAGGTTTTGCAATACTTCTTCAGTGTTATCCAGTACACTGCTAACAGGAAAGACGCATTCAAAGAAACCGTAAACAACGTCTTAAAGTTTTGGAACATGGCCCGCATTAAAACAATCACAAAGCTCAACTGCGAACGGAAGCTAGAGGCATTGTGGAAAGAGTGGCACTTACTCCAAAAGAGCAGAAAACGAGAAACTGACGCCGGAGGAAAACGGCAGAAGTTTTCGGACAGTGTGGACAAGCTGTGGGATATCGGAGCATCTGACGCTGTCGAAGATATAAAGAAGAATAGACTGCTGTCCGACAAGGACAAGAAAGAAGACATTGACTTCTACCTCGATCAACGTGGTCCTCGGGTGGCAACGATGAGCGGGAACGATAAAGTTTTCACTGTAAAAAGAAAGCTACAGGAAGGAAGAAAACGTCCTCGCCAGGAGCCGCAAACCTCAAAGTGTGCATACGAAACCGGATGAGGCCATGGAGAATGATGATACTGGCATGTCAGGAGAGTCGGAGACAGAACTAGCGTTCCCCCTGCCGAAAGAGCCAAGTGTGTCTGTCAATCTTCCTCGCCGCATCCTTAATGCACCTGCTGTCATGGAAGTGGCTGATCGTTTCCGCATGTCCAATAATCATGTGCGTATTGTGTATAGTATTCATCGATAGCGTCAGTTTTAAAGTGTCCCGTAACCCACATGTATTCTTGACAGTTTCCTTTCCACTTTCCATTCTCTACATAGGTAGTAAGCATTGTGGCTGCTATCACACGTTCGGCGGATCCACCAGCAGACCTCAATCAGTTCAGCATCTCGAAAGAAACGGCTCGCCGGGGAAGAGTGTCACATCGCCGTGAAGTGGCGACGGCTGTGAAGGACTCCTTCACGCCACCGAGGCACACTGTTGTCCACTAGGATGGCAAAATGGTCAAGGTCAGTTGATTAAGTTTTCATAGCTATCAATTTAGTAATGAGATTCATGAAGCATAATGTCAATTAAAAAGAGAACTGAATGTGAACAAAAATAGGTTACTTTACAACCATGAAATTGAAATATATGGCATGTGTTTCAGAACTTCCTTGGAACGGCGGAGCACCGCCAAGCAATTCTCATCTCCGGGGCTCCTCATTGCACAGAAGGAAAGTTGCTGTCAGTCCCAGCTGTTGCTGACGGCACCGGACTGTCGCAGGCGCGGGCAACCATACATGCTCTCGAAGATTGGGGATGTGAGGAGAGCGTCATCGGACTCTGCTTCGACACCACTTCCACCAACACGGGGAGGGTGCAGGGTGCAGTTGTCCGGCTGGAAAACATGCTCGGGCGACCGCTACTCCAGCTGGGGTGCAGTTGTCCGGCTGGAAAACATGCTCGGGCGACCGCTACTCCAGCTGGGATGCCGTCATCACGTCCTAGAGCTTATCGTGAGGGCAGTAGCCGTCACCCTGCTCGGAAGGACTACGGCACCAACTGATCCTTTGTTTCAGCAGTTGAAGAGAAGGTTAGTTCATTTTTTGTGCAAGGTAAAGTTAGGACACACATGATATTCCACTAGTTTATAAAACAGCAAGCCAAACCGGAACTTCAGAGTTTTCTCACACAATTTTCTTGTTTATTATTTTTGAAGATGGGACGAGCTCGATCTCTCGACCTACTGCAAGCTGCAGGTCGAGAATCTGGCGGAGAGTACGTGGCTAATAGAACTCCGGGACGCGGCGGTCAGCTTCCTGAGCACAGCTTCTGGTTTCGTCAGAGACGATTACCGGGAAGTGGCAGAGATCACGCTCCTGGTACTCGGGACACAACCACGCCGTGGCATTCACCTCATGCGCCCAGGAGCCTACCACCACGCAAGATGGATGGCTAAAGTTAGTATTTTCAAACAAAAATAATCTAGAGATAAGTTTAAATGTTATTCAAAGATAAACATTTCATTATAACGCAAACAAAGTAATTGGTAACAATAAACCTGTCTTACTTACAATGGTACCTATTCTGTTTCAGGTCATCTACTACACAAAACTGCTGATGTTCAGTAGGCAGCTGTAGCTCGACGCCGAGCTGGTCGACAAACTGCACAGGATCGTGGTGTTCATCACTCTTCTGTACGTACCAGCTTGGTTGGCGGCCCCTGTAGCAGCTGATGCGCCGTTGAATGACCTGGTACTATACCAGCGTTTTCTGAGGTATAGGGCAGTGGACCGCGAAGTGGCAGAAGCGTCACTGGCAGTGATGAGGCGGCACTTCTGGTATCTGAGGCCTCAGACCGTCATCTTCGCTCTATGCAGTAACAAGGTGGATGGCACTGTGAAGCAACAGATGGCAGAGAAGCTGTCCCACCTCCCTGTACCCAAAGACTTCACATACGAGAACGTCTCAGTCGACGAGATGACGCTACTCCCCGACCTGATCGACGAGTCCTCCTGGTTCTTATTTGCAGGGTCGTGGCTCACTCTGCCAACTGATAAGTGGGACGAGAACAAGGACTTTTGTCGTCTGAAGGATGTGATCTCTAATCTCCAGGTCACCAATGACGTCGCTGAAAGAGGAGTCCAACTGATACAAGACTATGCGAACACGGTCACAAAGGACGAGGCACAGCTGCAGGATCTTCTGCAAGTGGTGGAAAAGAACCGGAAAGAGCTCGGCGACTTCAAGAAGTCATCACTCGCCACGATGACATAGCACAGAGGGACAACGTTGCAGCCAGTGACGTGTGATAGTGGTCAATACAATGCAAAAGTGATTGTTTAAGTTATTGTTTCTTTCTTCCTTATTTGTCTGCTATTTGCTGATTTTTTTGAAAAGTATAAGTGATCGTGGTTTTCCCCATTATTTGGCACTATACTAGCACATTGGTATTACCTGTATACAGGCACAACTTTTAAACCGTTAGTCGTATGACATTGGAAGGCACACCAAACGACTTCTCTCATCAAGAGGATTCAGAAAACATACCTACTTAATGATTTATCTTGATTCAGTAAAAAGTTAAAAAGAACACATTTTTTAAAAAAAAACTCATAATTTCAAGGTCGATGCGAGACCCCTAAATATATATTGATCAATTTTTGTAAAAATGGTACCAATGTGCTAGTATAGTGCCAAATAATGGGAAAAACTACGATAACCTATACTTTTAAAAAAAAATTGAAAAGTGGGCCACTTTAATGACTATCACCCTAAGTAAATGTAACCAACATAAACCAATGTATGGTATACCAATATCTATTAAAATCTATTTCATATAGCTATATTTAACACTCCAACCTGTGAAATAGCAGAAAATGGCATTACTGTAATTAGCACCTGTAATAGATCATAGTAATGAGTGACTCAGAGAAGAACATATAACCCCGTGAGCGACCGCTAATTATGCACCGATGTGAATAAAATTTTTCACAATTTATTTTCTGCTATAGTGACACAGATTAGGCCAGTGGGAGCTGGAAAAATCGAAAGTTCGATTTTATGGACCACCCTAGTGTGTAGATATATATATATATATATATATATATATATATATATATATATATATATCCACGAAGGAAAGGAAGCACAGAATGGTGCTTGAGCACCATTCTGTGTTTCCTTTCCTTCGTGGTTCTTTCCATCATAAATATTTTTCATGTGTTACTTTCGTGAAATAATTTTCATATATATATTAGTGTGTGTGTGTGTGAATTTTCATTAATTTATGTTGAGTGATTCGAAAGTTATGGTGTGGACCTTTATTTGAGCTTATTTGTGACCTTGATCTTTTGATGCAGGGACTCTGAGTCTTGTTCGAAACACAGTCTTGTGATGATCTATGTTTCATTAATTTATGTTGAATGGTTCAAGTCACAGCAGCCCAGACACAAAGCTCCATTTGACCTCTGATGTAGGAAGCAGATTCTTACTCATGACACTTCATCTTGTGATGATCCATGTGTGTGTGTGAACTTTCATTAAATTATGTTCAATGCTTCATAAGTTTGGACATGAAAGTGTGACAGACAGACATGTTATAGAATGATGGACCTTTCCCAAAGAGGGTGTATTGCTTGCTTCTGGTATGCGTGATGCGAAATAATGTCAAACCCTAAAGGCACAGGTCCAATGTGCATGCACAAGACTTGGGATGTAATAAAAGGCCAAGTTGCACCACCCCTGAGATTTCTTTGACTTACCACAACAAACCTACACTGTTCAAATAAACCCTGTGCCATTAGGCCAGTTTATTTACTCCCATTAGTCATCACAATAAAGTATCAATAAGTTGCCTTATTCATTATTTCCCCATTTTAAGTGGCTTACCACCCCAAGCATCTATGCCATCCTGATGCCTGAGAAACTATACAGGGCAACTCCAATACTCCAAGGCAGATCTGAACCCCACCATCAGTTTGGCATTCCACAAACACGTGCCTTCTTCAATAAAAATGGTGTCAGAAGTGGCCCCCCCCCATCGATTATAGACAGATGAGTGCATTCCAGTATGGCCCCTCCAAATTCATTTGGTCAGGGACCTAAATATATTTTACTAATTTAAAAATGTAATACTTTTTATCTTCCAAATGATGAATAATGACATGTAAATGTTACAATTTGGTAAATATTTAATAGTAATGTCTACTTACTTATACGGATGAATCTTCATAACAGTAATGCCTGTTTCCTTATCTCCATTTAGGACTGCATGAATAATTGGAGATGAACCTCTCCAACGTGGCAGTAATGACCCATGAACATTCATTATTCCTCTAAACAAAAATAGTGACAGCACCTTAGAAAATATATATGAATAAAACTGACTTTTGTTTATTTCAATGCAATAATAGTTTAGTGGTAAAATTAGTCTAAATTTTGTTGAAATATAAGCTGGCCTTGTGCCAAAGGAATATCAGGTTCATATGCCACAAAATTTTATCATACTTCAGGCCTTGAATTATTTTGGTTCTTACTTACAGGGGAAATGACTCTATAATAGAGAGAGGAATGAGGTGTCCAAATGAAACAACAATGCCAATGTCAAAACCCTGCAATGGAATCTTAAGGGGCCATTCATCAAAAGGAACATTAGACTCTATGCATAACTTTGGAACAGCAGGCAAGGGTTTTCTCTGTACTTTAGTCACAACATGAAGCTTATCAATTGATCCTCTGAAAAAAATTGAGTTAACCTGTTTCTTAAAAATTTATAGCTTAATTAGCTACTATGTTGGAACACCACCAGAGTGTCCACCTATATTTGTGACCTTTATCTTTGAAGCAAGAATTACATTCTTGCTCATGACACACTATCTTGTGATGATGTATATGTGTATGAAATTTCATCAATTTATGTTGTGGTTCAAAAGTTATGGCACAGACAAAACAAAATATTTGTTTGACCTTTGACTTCTATCTGTGACCTTGACTTGATGCAATCACCTGATTCTTGCTCAGAAAAATCATCCTGTGATGATCCATATATGTATGAAGTTTCGTCAATTTATTTTGAGCTGTTTAAAAACTATAGCACAGACACAAAAGTGTGATGAGTGGATGGATGAGTGGACAAGTGTAGTTCAGTATAGACCTTCCAAATTTATTTGATAGGGGACATAATTACCCAAAGTTGTTTTTACAACAGGTCTGAGTCTCTATAATTCAGAAGTTTTGAACCTACATAATGGATATTTAGGCTAGAGTAAATATTTCTTGAAATTTTAAAATGTTAAATGACTTCAAAGGTAATATTTAGCTTAAACTTACTCTTGTCTTCTAAGTAAGAGTGTCTTCAAACTCATTAAGGCGAATTCATCTGTTCCAAAAAATACCACATTTTTTGGAATATACACAGGACTACAGGTCTTAGTCTGATTTATATTTGATAAAGTTCTAATTGAAATTCTGTTAAGCTTCACATGATGCTTCAGTTTGAAACTCAACCACAATTTGCTTTTATGACTTTTTCTTAAATTTTTAATTAAAACCGACATTTTAAGATTGTTTCTGTAAGAAATACAAGAAAAGCATAAAAACAGATCAGTGAAGTGGTACCTATACTCAGAAAATATTCAATGAAATAAAACAATGTTAAAGAAATTAAGCGTATGGAGAAAGAGAGAGTTACGAAAAACAACTTTAAGCCTACTTAGAGTTACCATACTGATGTAATGTAATAGTTTACAATGGATATGCATGTATATATCTATATGATGGACTGACATATCATACTAATGCAAAATAACACGTGAGAGATGCATCATGCTACCACAGTCAGTCATTGACTAATTTGTTAGAATTTTATAACGAAATAGTGCGCAAATACAATAGGCATAGAGCAGCTGACGTTATTTATTTAGATTTTAAAAAGGTGTTTGATACAGTTCCGCATAGAAGATTAACTGCGAAGGTTAAAGTGCATAGTATATGCAGTCAGGTAGCTAACTGGTTAGTGGCTTTGTGCTAGGAGACAGAGGGTCGTTGTTAATGGTAGTGAATCGGGGTGGTTGGATGTAGGTAGCGGTGTCCCACAGGGTTCAGTGTTAGGCCCATTGCTATTCGTAATTTACATTAATGACAAAGATGTAGGATTAACTAGTAACATGTCAAAATTCGCTGATGATACTAAAATAGGTGGTAAGGTTGTTAATGAGGACAATAGAAATAGGCTCCAAGATGATGTAAATAGGATTATGGAGTGGATGGATAAGTGGTAGATGCAATTTAACATAGACAAATGTAAAGTTTTGCAAATAGGTTCTCATAACAATAATTACACATACACGTTGGATGATAGAGAGTTAGCGAGCGTCGATAAGGAAGTAGATTTAGGCATACACGTATCTAAGGATTTAAAAGTTAGGAACCAGTGCCTGGAGTCTTGCGCAAAAACTAATAGGATGTTAGGCTTCATAGCACGTAATTTCGAATTTAAATCAAAGGATATTATATTGCCCCTTTACAAGTCCCTAGTCAGGCCTCATTTAGAATATGCCATTCAGTTTTGGTGCCCATATTTGCGCGAGGATATTGATAGATTAGAAAGGGTTCAGCGTCATGCCACGAAACTAATTCCATCATTGCGCAACAAGCCTTATGAAGATAGGATTAAAGAGTTAGGCTTGCATTCACTCAAAACTAGGAGATTAAGGGGGGAGCTTATTGAAGTTTTCAAAATCGTTAATAACATCGATAATGTAAATTTTGGCAAACTGTTCACTTTTGATAATACCAATACTCGTAATAACAGATTTAAGTTGTGTGGCAGACATTTCATTACTAATATCACTAAAAACTTCTTTATGTTTAAAGTAATTGATAAATGGAATAATCTTCCCGAGTCAGTCATTCACTCTACCAGCGTTAATATGTTTAAGAACCGTTTAGATAGGCATTTTAAAAATATTAACGTTGTTTAAAATAAAAAAAAACAATTAGCAACAGGAGCTCTGGGAGTCATATGGGAGTCATAATTGGGGATGAGTCTGTTATGAACTCTATCAGTGTTAATGTGTTTAAAAACCGTCTAGATAGATATTTTAAAAATATTAATATTGTTTAAAATAAAAAAACAATTGGCAACAGGAGCTCTGGGGGGCATAACCAGGGATGAGTCTATTGACGTCTAATGCCAGCTTGTGACATACCAGTGTGTGATATGCCAGCAAAAAAAAAAATTTAAGACTAACACGAACTTAGTTGTAGCTTGTTGAGTAAATTAGCCCACTTTTTGTTATTCTTTATACTTTTTTTCCTTCTCTCTTTATTGCATGTCTGTAGTTTGTATGTTTGCATGGTATGATAGTGTTTGAGTTAAGAATGTGTTGTAATGCGTTCTTATTTTACTTCTTTCATGCCTTTCCAGCCTAGTGGGCTGCATCCTCTACCTCCCTATGGAGTGGAGGATTGGTCTGCAACAGTTGGAAGAATGTGTTGTTCTTGAGTTAAGAATGTATTGCATGGTTTGTAAGCATTCTTATTTTACTTTGTTTCATCTTTTTCCGGCAGAGTGGGCTCTACTTCCCTATGGAGTAGAGGACCATTCTGCAATCTTTCCTATTCTCTCTGACTATTTTTCTGACTTGTCGGCAATGGCCGGCGGATGATGATGTTAAGTCTTTTTTCTCTTTTTCTGAATGAATGTTAACCCACGAGTGATAGGTGTTGCTACTTACTTAACCCCTTATTCTCTTTTCTTAACCCCCTACTCTTTCCTTTCTCTCAGGCTAACCTTAGAGTGGATCTTAGGGTCTTTGTTAGCCTTAGCTTCTGTAGATCTGTAGATCTTCATTTCCAAATTTATAAATATATTTAAGTTTTAATTCAAACTCTGACTAGTCCTTTAGTGCATGATGTACTATCTTCTGTATAGATTGTAGAAACCATGATAGCCTGCTGAAGAAACAGGGTATACTATTAGGCTAATAAACACACTACACACTATAAATGCAACCTAACTTCAAAAGAGTATCTATCTATCTATCTATATATCTATCTATCTATATCTATCTATCTACATATCTATATCTATCTATCTACATATCTATCTATCTATCTATCTATCTATTTATATATCTATATCTATCTATCTATCTACATATCTATCTATCTATCTACATATAGGGGTCATTCTCTGTCAGATCAACCAGTGCCTAACACCCTCATCTCTCAGATTTTGCTGAAATTTGGTTTATAGGGAGTTTGTAGGCCCTGAATCCATTTCTGAAATTATAAGTCAATCCGACCAACGGTTCAAGAGATATGACCTCGGGAAATTTGAGGTCACTTGCGAGGTCACTAACATTTGGCGACCCATAACTTGGGTAATAATGGTCACAATTATATAAAAGTATATATATTTAGAATCAGAAAACGACAAGGAATCCAAATATGCAAGTTTTAGAACTCTAGGTTGAAAAATAAAAAAGTTACACTGTAACCAAAATTTGAGGTCACGATTTGACCTCTGGGGTATCAAATGAGAATTTTTTTTTTAAATGTAAAAAATGAAGGCATAGGCATTGGCTATTAGAATCAGCAAAAAAAAGTTTGTTTATGTTAGTATTTTTCATGTAACTAACATATAAGTGAACACCATATTCATAAGTTGTGCGTCAATTCTACCTATTTTTTCATACTTAAGCTCATAATTTGACCTATAGAAATTAAAATTACATTTTTTTATAGATATAAAAACAAAGGCAAAAAATGTAAAATTGTATTTCACTGCTAATCTACACTGGCAATAATAGTTATAATAGTGAAAGGGGAAGACCTACTTAGAGGATTGATGTGCTAGCCTAATACAATTTTTGCATGCTCGATGCTCTCATCAATTTCTTTTTGTGGAAAAATGTATTGAATTCTGCTGCCTCCTCTTAGGGTAGGACAACTCATTACAGTTAATATATGTTGTCCTGGCACTGCACATGAATCCTTGTTTGATGGATAATAATATGCACTTGATCCTGATGACCCAGAGGGATGTAGAAAGTTCACAGTGAAATCATCAAACTCTTCACAATATTCCTCCACAATTCCATACCAAACTTGCATGTCATAAATGCAGCCAACATACTCTCCTGGTTTGACACATTTTAGGTTACCAAGCATTGCAGGTTCATTAGTAAAATGACTTTTCCTTATTCTTTTCTTTTCTCCAATGCCACTTGAAATGGGATACACCATCAGTTCTTCCTTGTTTAGGGGAACAAATCTATGATATTTCTGAGTTCCAGGAATAGCCCTACTATCCTTGAATCGATGTTCCAACCGTTCTTCTGCATCTTTCAAATCAGCTGTAGTTACAAAGAAAAAATTTATCTTCTTGCTCAAGTTTTCTTCACAAAACTGAAACATGTGTTCTGGTGTAAGAATTTGCCTCTCTGTAGTTCTCTGCAAACTGGCACGAGCAGTAGCTCTTTTCACTGTTCCTCCAATCCCATCACATGCATTTTTGCCATGGGATGTAGCAAAGAAGTGCCATTCACAAGACAGACCAAAATCCTCTTCATGGTAACAGAGATTTGTGAAGTTGTATCTGTTCTTATATTGGCCAGCACATCCATCTGATAAATAGTGCACCTTCTTCAATTGTGGGCATCTGAATTTAACATATGTCATAAGCTTCAATATGAATGAGTAAACCATTATAGTGTTGTGTTTTAGTGATGCAGATAAGAAACAGACACTAAAATGGCTAAGTTCCTGGTCTGCAGATGATCTATAATAGATGACAAAAGGGTGAACTGTACACTGTGAATTGTCCCAGTGAAACCCTTGGGCAGCATCCTGGACAATGAAAGAATAATTCTCAGAGAAATCACCTACTATAACTACCTCGCTCTGAGGTGGTAGTGTTTCTTTCAACTGCTTGAAGTACTGTGATTGTTGCTGAGCAACAAAGTGATGACGAACCATGCGGGATATTTTCATGCTTAGGGATGATAAGTATTCATGAAGTGGCTCCACCTTATCAACCATTGTACAACGGTCAACAGTCACCCATTGCTTGTAAGATATTTCATTTGGAGCTGATTTCACACTGTCAAGTAACTCAAGAAAATCCAGGACACCCTCTTCTCTTGGGCAATCATTGCAAAGTTGCATCATGCAAGTCTCTCTTTCTGTACTGCAGACACTGTAATCCATAAGATCCTTGTATGAAAGACCTCTTTCTCCCAATGCAGCCAGCTGCAATTTTGGATTTTGATGGTATGTGCACACACAGACAGAATGAGTCCCACCACTACCGGCAAGCACACAATATGATGGCCGTAATTTTGCAAATGTGGAAAATCCTATTTTGGGATTCTTTTCATCATTTTTATATAGTTCAAACATCTCTCTTAAATTCCCGAGGACCAATCGTTTTTGCACCTTCATTGCACCTTCAGCACTGATAACTTTCACGCAATCCTTTTGGCCAGGACACATACGACTAACCTCTTCTGACTCATAGAATCTTCTAACTATATCTTTGTGTTCCTCAGATATCACTTTTCCTTTGCTCATTAGTGGAATCTTCGGAAGGATTCCATGTTCTGATTTAAGTGAACGGCTTCTTTTCACCATGTATGTTGTAGTTTGAAAGAAACTAGCTGTTTTTTCAATTGTGTATGGTGAGTGTGTCAATATTTGTAGTTTGTGATGGTGACATTTGCTCTCCAGGAATGACTGTTTCAATTCATTCATTAATTTGTCTAGATGTTTTTCAGATTTAGTTTCAGGTTTTGAAGTATCACTTACCTCCTCGGTAATTTGAACACCATAACTGAGTTCTAGCCTCTCCTTCAGGTGTTTCTGAGCAGATGATAGCTTACCACGAGCCTTGCGCTTTTTCTAGCTTAATGACAACCCTTCTGAAAAGAACAGAAAAAAAGGTTTCACACACCTGAATATTAGTAATTAAATATTAATTATAGTACCTTAAATGCTATATAATTGGCTATATAGTAGATCAAACAGAACTTGTAGTAAAGTATAAGTTATTATAATTTATTACTTACTTTTTTTAACTGGTGTTTAGTCCAGAAATGCTAGAACTGGTTCAACTGAAGTTGAAGGATTTTCCTTTATCAAGCAATCACTGTCATTGTCCAGATCTTGAATTGAAGAGATGTTACTCAAGCCACTGATAGTAGATGATTCATTTGAATCCTGCTCAGACTCGTTGTTTTCAGTGGTACTAAGTATAGTGGGGTTTTTCATTATCAGTGTCCAGCAGTTCACACACAACAATGAGTCTTTTTTCACTCTTCCAGCACATTTTTCAACAAGTACATCAGTCACTTTTCTAAGATTGATTGTTATGCGTTTCTTGTGTTTTTGAATAGGGTCCTGGCAGTATTTCAAGTGCCGAACCATTGTATTTTGATCTGTAAAGATATAGGATTTACAATTAGGTAATATAAATATATAGCTATACACACTTAATATTTTAGGCCTTGATAGTCTCTGAGGCTCATTAAAACACCATACCCACCAGCCACCCACAGTGCTGGCTGGAACTGTACTAACCTGTAGACAAGGAATTTTGCAACTATCTGTGTTGATTCTGCACTTAGACAAGTAGCAACATGTTTCAACAGGTTTGTTTAGGCTACATGTGAGCTTAGTCTTCCCCTTTCACTATTATAACTATTATTGCCAGTGTAGATTAGCAGTGAAATACAATTTTTATTAAATTCTTGGAGCTTGAGGTCAAACTGATAGCTAAGATATAAAAATTCCTTGAAATGACAAGCAATTTATAAATATGGTGTTCACTTATAAGTT